>JBBPKT010001029.1:0-11519 GCA_038089395.1 Pulveroboletus frians
AGACAGGTCTCATGGGCGAGGCGCCTCGTTGGATGCCGTCCAAACGCTGTCGCGTGCCCAAGCACCTGTCATTCCTGCTGAACTGGTGTCTAGCAAATCGAGAGAAAAGGCGCTCGGAAAGGGGATGACCCCCCTCAAGTTTTGCGGAATCTTGACGTCCTCGTCCAGTGCGACCCTGGATGTCGAGATCGTCAAAAAGTTGAGACTGATGCTCAGAAACGAGGCGGCAAGGTAGCTCGTTCTTTTTTGGTAGACGCTCGTTCACCCCTTGTTTCAGTTGGACAGAGGACTTTCTCCGTTTGGGAGGCTATAATGCGCTCCTGACGAGGCTCAATGAAATTCTCGAAGTGGAATGGCGGTCAGTCCGTTCTAGGTATCGTTGGGATGAGACCTCATCCAAATTCAAGGGAAGAGCAGCATGATGATCAAATGCTTCACGAGCTGTTGCGATGTTTCAAGGCCCTCTCCACGTCCTCTATCGGATGCTTCGCCCTTCGAAGTTCCTGCCCAACGCCACTCGTCCAGTTGATCTCGTTGCTCTATTCTGACAAGAAACCTGGCGACGTAGCGACTCGCCAGCTGATCGTTGAGTTGCTCCTTATCCTATTCGACATCTACCCGGCCTCGTCTCTGCCCTCGTCTGGTGGTCGCCTTCGTCGTGAGGCATGGGACTCGTCAGGATCACCCACCAACGTCATCACGTTGCCTGCGCCTCACAAAAACTTCTTTTCGCTCATCCGTGCTATCCTGTTGACACCAGCGCCCCCTCCCAGTGAATCGCCTGCAATCCCTGTATCCCCACACGCGTTCATTGAATCATTGCATCGTCCGAGGATATATAAATCATACTTGCAAGAACTTTCTGACGTGTGCAGGGACTATTTCTGGGTCTTTTGTCATCCAAACAACACCGTATGGAATCTCTCCGAAACCGACGAAGGCAAGGTCGAGAAACCCAAGGCACCGGGAGGCATGACGGGTGGCGTCGAGTTTGAAGCCATGGGCTATTTTGTGCGTCCACTGGGCCGTTGCGTGCGCGTTGCTCACCACGTAGAATAGACCACTCACCTGAAGCTTATCAACGCTATCTCGCGATGCGTCCACGACCTCAACATGTCTCCGGAGCACGAAATGTCTGCTCATCGATTCCATGCAGACCTGTTTGCGTCGGGTCTCGAGCGCATCATTTTGGTATGTTGGGCCATCTTCTTCTGCTCGTACGCTCACGCGTCCGGAAGATCTCCCGCAAAGCGTCCGCGGCATACTACCCTACCCTTCACCTAGAGTTGGCGCGGTATGTCCAGTGGGCCAGCCTAGCCAAGTTTGAATTACCCTGGACGGTCTCACGACTGGTGGGTCTGCCCCCGGTCGCGTTATGCAAGCTGCGACTTCCAAAGCCTGCCAAGGGTGACAGCCACAGTCCGCACACCTCTCCGACGAAAAAACGGATCCCCGCACCTCCCCCCGAATACGGCGGATCCACTGACATTTGACTCTTTTAAATTGCCTACATGGACTGTGTCCAATGTTACAGTGTGATGTGTATCCCTCGATGTTTTCTCTTGTGTTGATCTGCTATACTGATCATTCTGACTGTTGCCGTCCTGTTGTATTATGTGCTATACCGAATCTGAGCATAGACTATCTGACACTGCCGAGGGATACACGAGACGAGCATAGAAATATGAAACATTTGGCATGACGATTCCACGGACAACTCCACACTGTAGACAATCAACGGTCTAGTGACCGCCCAAGAGACGAGAGGTCTCCTCGCCAATGCCCAACCTGTTGTGGCGCCCTCGGAACTTCAACTCGAGGCCGATCACACACCGCATGATCCAGCAGAGTGAGAGGATGGCGAAACCGAGTCCGCTCCAGTGGATAAACTCGGAGCGCTCCTTGTTCTGATGCACGACGACGGCAAAGAGGTACCAAGATATGGCTAGACACCCCGGAAGGTCCCCTTCCACGGCCGAATAGGCATACGCAAAGTCGACGATTTGAAGCAACAGGCTACATCGCGCGTCAACACACGGAAACCGACCGCGCACGTACTCACAATGACGCAAAGACGGCCGTCTTCGTCCAAGGCCCAGCCGGCTCAGTGAGCGCATCGACCCCAAACGCTTCAAACGCGGAAAGAAAGACGAGGCCGACAGTCCAGCCATGATAGAGCGAAAATGGGAGATGTAAAAAGACTTCGTCGCAAAAGTTGCGGAGCGCGGTCACCTTGACTTCTTGGTAGATTTGCTGTGGCGAGGGTTAGACCGGGGTGGGCACGGGTAACGGCGCTCACCGTCACGACAGACACGGCGAAGAGGATGAAGACGAGCGCTAGGGGATCCGTCAAAAGGGGCCCGACTAAACGACGTGTCCACGAACCGTAGCGGTATTCTTGGATGGTCCACGAGTAAATGTACATTGCATTGAGGAAATCGAGCAGGGGTAGGCGCCAGCCGATCCGGTCGAGAATGATCTCTTTACCGCGCCCGGAGAACTGGTAGATGCACGTGCCGAAGATCAACATGTGGATCAGAGGCCTGGGTGAAACGTGGGTCTGGGTCTGGCGACACGGCACTGTCTTGGAGACGCACCAGATGAAGAACGACCATGGGGCAGGCGTGAAGTAGGTCTCTCGCCCGGTGTAGTATACATCCCAGGGAGAGATGACTGTATACACATTTCCGCCCATGACGAAGATGGCCCCAATGATGTTGGCGATCTACGTCCAAGACGTGAGCCGCTTCCGTCAAAAAGCGGCGCTCGACACACTCGCCTTCAAGGGCAGGTGCGTGAACCAGCGATTCTGGTTACGGTCTGACGTGAACGGTAGTGGCATTCGGGTCCCAACGCTTTCGGTGAGGGGGTAGACGGGCTTCAAGTATGAGGAGACGCACGTTCAGTTGGTGCAACGCAGGTTTATGTAGGTTCCATGGAATGACGACCGCGTGCCCGTCGCATTCCTAGGGTGTGGAATGATCATCGTCATGCATGCTCGCGTGAAATGGAAGGTCATACGTGTTCTCGAGGCTCTGTGCACTATGTCGGTGCTGTGTCCCACATTCTTTCCGGTGCAGTGGATAGGGACATCAGAAGGATGGCACAGGTCTTGACGTATTCTCGACTAGCGTCGTCGTTGCCTCGCTTGCCCCGCGTGTACGGCGCTGTGCCACAAATCGGGACCACCACCAAAAATCACCATATGCCATGAGTACTGTACAGTGTATCCTGAAATCGGGGAAAAGAGGAACGCCCCCCAAAAGACTAGGGTCATAACCACAACTCGCTTCAACTAAGCCTCCGCATGACAATTAGACATCGAGGTGGAGCGCCTTCCTCAGTGTCTGCCACTTGGATTGCTGAGGGCTGAACACGACTCGCCATCTAAAGTCGCATCAATGATGATGAGACCCAAGCCTCGTGTACTGTTAAACCAACCTGATAATCATATCTCCGCGACTAATCGTCTTACGGCCATCTCCGACTGGCATTCCTGCACCACTGACGAGGATCTGGCCTTCTGTAGCCTTATCGTAAATCGGGTAAGGCAAGGAAAACGTGATTTCCTCTCCATCTATCCCTTGAATGCAGATTTCGCCTCCCTGCTCAGCGAGAGGATCAGCCCAAGGAACACAGACGTCCAGAAACAAGTCGTCCTTGACTCTGGAAAAACGTTCATCAGGCACTTCTTGGACTAGGAAAACAACATCTTGAAGCGTTCCGTCCTTGCGTTGATGGCCTGTACACGGACAGACGATCCTGGTACCGCTGCGTATGCCCGGAGGAACAACGATAGAAATCTCCACCTGCTCCGTTTGATGCGATAGCAACTCCCTAGTCACGAGGAATCGGTAAGACGTTCCATGGTACATCTCATCAAGCGTCAAAGAGAGCGGGAAAATCCACTCCTTGGAGGCACCCCGAGGAGTGTTGATCGCATGAAGCGGTACGCCACAAGGGGTCGCATCTTCATCGTGAGCTAGTGGCGGTTCTTTTTTATCCTGCACAGTTCCTTTAGGCAGCTTGTGGACGGATTCACTAATGTACAGAATAAGCATATTTGCATACAGAAAATACCCCATACTCACTCTGTGAAGCCAACCTTGGGCGATTTGGATTTGTGCAAACGCTCGGATGGTGGCGGGATGACGGGTTTCGATGTGTGCGACTTGCCGGTACTCGTGCGGGATGTCCTCTCCGAGCGCGAATCGTGTTTTGGCTCCACAGAGGCAGGGGAGGAACTGGCAGTCTTCCCGGAAGATTTAGAACGGCCAGAGTCACTGTGACGGTCCGAACCGCGACTATACGTCGATGCAGGGGTGGCCGTCTTTGGTACGGTTGGGTGAGGATCACGCAGATGGTCGCGTGGCTTGGAGGACTTGCGGCCGCTCCTCGTCCGGTCGGAACTGGACTGTTTCCCATCTAGGTTTGGCTTGGCTCGCCGTGGATAGGAACTGGGTTTCGGATCTTCAAAAGACGAAGCATGAGAGGACGGGGATGATGGTGTCCTAGATTTGGTGTCCTTACTGCGAACATCAGATGGTGCGGAAAACGATTTTGGGGATCGAGAGCTAGACCGTTCGCTTGAATTGGAGCTCGCCGAAGGTGGCCGGCTTGATGCCTGAGTGGATTTGGAGTGGGTATCAAAACGAGTGGGATCAACGCTGCTACCAGTAGAGGCACTGCTTGTCGATGAGGTCTCCGTTGACGAAGAATGGGTGTTTTCCTTCCCATCCATCAGAGCGTGATACGCTCTGTTCACCTGTTGGTGGTTCACCATGGACGGAACAAAGGGTGACCTAGAACACTACCTCAATAAACATTTGTGCCGCATCTTCCTTGCCGACCAAATGACGGTCTGGGTGCCACTGCAGAGCCTTGTTCCGCGATTAGCTAGAAGAGTCACGTAGGTTGATGCACGAAAAAGTACACACGAGTTTCTTGTATGCTGCTCTGACAGCGTCGTCGCTCGCGTCGCTGGGGAGCCCCAAGACTGCGTAATAATCGCGCTTTACGGCGGGCATTGTCAGAAAAAAGATATGTTGGTGTGCACGGTTGAGTCGCAGTCGGTGATGCAGCTGGAAAGGGTCGCTGGTCCGGTGAGCAGAAAGCAGGCTCGGTGGGCATTGAACGCACGAAAGATATATACGAGAAAGAGTGAGCTCCGACGGTCGAGAGCGATTAGCTTGTGCTACAACAGATGGATTCGCAAGCGATCATAAAGCTTGCAGGACGTCCCTCTGCGCAACAGCCTCGTGTTCAGCACGTTTCATTTGCCGGCGCTAGAGCGAGTAACGTTCATTCGCAGTGGCTTAACGGCGATGAAACCATCCAGCGTGGCTAGCGGTGTTCTGGGAGTGACGGGCAAGTTGGATGCACATGGAGGACATTTTGGGTCGTCTTCGTCAACGCATGTGTCGGATCATACCGTATCTACTGATTGTTGGATGAGTTCTGCTAGGATGAACAGCTAGAAGTGGTCACACAAGATCCAGAGAAGTCATATCATGTCCCGGTGACCACCTTTGTCGAGGAACCGGCCACAATCTCGAGCTCATGCTTTTCATATCTGTGTATCAGGTGATGTCTATCAACCCATCCTTGCCTTGCCTACCTTCCATAGATTGTTGGCTCGTTTCAGAGAGGATGGGCTTGACCACGTTGAGTGGAGTGGGCTAAATTGCCAACCACTTCACAGTTTAAGTTTATCCAGGGACCGCCAAAGTCCGTCGTGTTTCAACAGTCTCCCGTAACAGAGATCCGAAGAGGCGAGTGTCTACGATTTTTCATTCCCAAAGTTCCTCGTAGTTGCTCCACCGTTCATCACGCTCATCGTGCTGATGTTCGGGAGAGGGTCCCGACATGGCTTGTTACACGAACGCATGAACTAGTGTAATGAAAACTCACATACTAATGAACATTGGGCGCGGCCTCAGAAACCCCACGCAGAAAGATTGAGGGGCTGAAGCTACCAAAGAGGATGTCGTGATGTTCTAGACTGGTCAGCACTGTATCATTCGAGAAGCTCCTACGAGATTCGGTCCACTAGGTAAGAATAAGACTTAATCTAATGCGAGTGACATGTTGATAATACGTCGTTTGGTTATATCTAGGTACCTTGGAGTGCATGGACTGGTAGTGTTATTAAAAATACAGTGCTACATATGTACAGCGAATAATGACCACGGTGTTTAGAACGTTCACGTCAAAATACGCCGAATACCCTCCTTCTGTGCGGGAGTGAGGCGGTCTGGGAATTGAATGTCCCAGCGAATGACCAAATCACCCTTGTTCTTCAGACTTCCTTGCTTGCGAATTGGCATGCCCTCATCGACGACTCTCGTTTGCTGAGCAGGTTTTATGGGTCCCACAGGCAACGGGACCTGTAACCTGCGACCGTCTAGCAACTCGACGATCTTTTTGGCGTCACTACCGGCCAGAGCGTCGACAAGGGGTATCTTTAGGTTGCATACGAGGTCGTCTCCATCTCGGGTGAAGATGGGATGGGGTTTCTCTTCAACGACGAAGACGAGGTCTTGGGATTCGCCATTCCGCTGCTCGTTGCCTGCATGTGGGTAGCGGATCTTTGTGCCGGTCTTCCAACCGGGAAGGATTTGCAGTTCGATCACTTTTTCCTCGGTTGAGCCATCCAAAAGCTTTCTGCTAACTTTAAGATGCTTCGTTGAGCCTGAATAAAGATCTTCTAGAGAAAGCTTGAGGGGGCGCGTGATCTCGGAAGGTTGGGAAGTTGGTTGGCGGGGCATGGCGCCAGGCATACCCCCAAAGAAGAAACCACCGGGGGGGTCATCAAATGTGGGTGGCGTTGCTCCACCCATGCCCCCCATGCCCCCCATGCCACCGAAAGCGGGGAAACCGGTGGAAAATATTTCTCTGTAAGGTGTAGGTTGGGATGAGTATAGATGAGTGTGATGATCGGACATACTCGAATATACGGTGAGGATCGGTTGGAAAGAAACCGCCACCACCGGAGTTGGTGGAGTTGGTGGAGAAAGTGAAGGAGGTAGCACCGGGGAAGCCACCGAAGCCGGAGGGGCCAGCTCCAGGGGGTGCACCTCCACCCTTGAGACCCTCTTCGCCGACCTGATCATAGACGGTGCGCTTGTTCTTATCGCTGAGTACCTCAAAGGCTTCTGAGATCTAGTGGAGAGTGAGCAGACAGAGTATCTCACGGAGGGAAAGACGGACCTCTTTGAACCGTCTGGAGGCTTCTTCTGACCCCTGATTTCTATCGGGGTGCCATCTCAATGCCTGGGAGGGGTTGAAACACAGTGTGGGAGGCTAGGGGAGGTACCTACCATTTTTTTGTAGGCGCGTTTGATATCATCTTCAGTTGCTGTGCGAGGGATGCCAAGTGTGTCGTAGTAGTCTTTGCCCATAGCTGCGGGAGGTGGACGCGGTCGGTCATATGTATATCCCTTTGGCGGGGGAACAGCCCAGAAGGTGCTCGAATGACGTCAGCGGAGGTTGGATCCGTGGGAACTTTTCGGGCTTGTCCTCGACGATGGCCCACAGCAGACAGTCCACGAGTGAGAGCGTCTTTGGGGTCTCCTGGTCCTCCTTCCTCCCCTTCTCCTCCTCCGCACTTGCTGCACTCCCAGACGACACACCACGCCCATCGCGATACACAAGGCAAGACGACATCCCAGATCAGGTCCAGAACTACAGCGCCATCCCCCCCGTCGTTCGCGTACCCCGCAAGGTCCCGACCGCTATCAAAGTAGAAGCCAAAGTATGGTTTGCAAACGAACGAAGTCCTCTCTCCTCTTCTCTCTCTTATATCTACTCATCTGCCGTCCCAGCTTGGCTCTCTTGGCTTAACGCGGCCATCCTTATCGCAACATTCGCCGTCGCCCTCTTCAACGCATCTCGTGATGCCGTCGCACGCCGATTTGCATACGTGTACGCCGCTCTCAGCGTCTGCATCTTGGTACGCCATCCCACTCTGAACCTGTGTGTACCTCACCATCCTTCAGCTCTACGGCTTCTACCTCTACCAGTCTCGTGTCGTCAAGATTCGCAAACGTGATCCTGGCCATTATGGTCTGTCGCCGTCTCTCCCCCGCCTCCCCATCCTCACATCCTCACAGATTCTATTGCCGGTCCGCTCTTCGTGAGCACCTTCCTCTTCGTAGCGGTCCTGGCCAACTTTGTTATTCGTGGTCCGTGCTACTCTTTCATCCTAATCGCATTCTAACCATACATTGCTGGACCATCCAGTGCAAGAGCTGTGAGTGTCTCTTCCTCCTATCCCACTCGCGCTGAGTTTGGATTCAGTCGTCAAGAACATATTCCGATTCCAGGGTTGGCGTTGTTGCAACAGATGATGCCAAATTTCATACCATCCACATAATCTCATCAAGTTAGCTAAATGACACTTGTAAACAACGAAAACTTCCTCTGTGAACATGCTTGCAGTTACGAAGCCTAAGCATCGTCCAAAATACACCGTTCCAAACTAACTGTAGTCAAAAATCAGATGTTTGACCAGACAATCCGCCGTCGTCTTGGTGATCATGTCAGCCAACTGATGTTTCATGGGAGCTGCAAGATCTGCCATCGAACGGTCTCACTTCCCTTGATATCTTGTCGGCCATTTCGAAACTGTTTGATCACCCATCTCATACTTCTCTTGGCTGGGGCCGTGTCAAGTTACCCGTCTCGGCCGTCTTCTTTGCCAGTAGGGAGCATTCTACCGCGAGACTTTCCCATTCCTGGAGTAAATCCGCCACCGTCCGCAACTCAAGGATAGCATCATGCTGGAATACATAACTGGACGTCACTCGCGGTACTTCCCCTTGGGGTAACGCTCTTCCGTGCACTTCCGGTGATCTACCTCGTTCACTCCTGCAAGCCCGATCTTGTGAACGCAGCCCAGAGGCCGGAGTTTTACACCGAAAGTGGAACAATATCACCGAATTCAAGACCCGAAAAGTCGAATGGGATGTCGACTCTGGCAACTCATTTCAAAGCCTTCTTCATTTTCTATGAAAAAAATCCATCATTTTCCGAACGGAGATAACAACTCAAGAAAACATGCCTCTTCCATCTCATCCAAATCATTCGTTTCAATGCGAATAATCTTCTTTCCAAGCGTCTTTTCGATCTCTTCCATTTGCAACCATGTTTTCTGGTCGTGCACAAAGTTGATCGATATGCCTCTACGTCCGAAACGCCCAGTCCGCCCTGGACCATCCGTCAGCATACGATCGGATGGCACCACCAAGTAACACACCAATACGGTGAATGTAAGTCTCGACGTCCGGTCTGACATCACTCGAATGGTTATTTCCACGATCGTTCATGAGAGGCAGATCGTAGTTAACGACCATGTTCACTTGAAGAATATCGATGCCCCGGGCGATGACGTTTGTTGTGATGAGGACCTTTTCCCGGCCCTCGCGGAAACTGTCAATAATAGCGTCGCGCTCGGAAGCATCCTTGGCACCGTGAAGGGAGGCGACTTTGTGGCCCTCGGCAGTCATTCGTTGTGAGATTTTGTCCGCCGTGTGCCGATGCTAGGAAAGAACACATGCATCTGGGTACTTAAGACTGGCAGGAATCACTTACTCGACAAAAGATAATACTTTGACCGATCGTAAGCAACTGGTATAATGAGACTAGAATGTCGTATTTGTGTTCCTCGTTAGGGCAATCCATGAAGAACTGCCGAATGCCCTCTACGGACAGCTCCTCCTTTTGAAGCTCAATTTTATTGGCACCAGGGGCAAATTTGTTGGCAAAGATCCGAACGTGGTCGGGGAACGTGGCAGAGAAGAGGATGATTTGGGGAAGTTGCGTCCGGGGTAAGAGACTAGCAAAGCAAGCTATCAGGATCACAGAAAGCGATGTACGGTAAGATTACTTTTTGACTCTCAGCGTCTGATCCCCGAGCCCGTCTTGGTCGAGCATGTTGTCAGCTTCGTCAAGCACGAAAACTTTGATGCCTGACGGGTCTATGACTTTCCTTTTGAGAAGGTCGGTCATGGTGCCCGGAGTACCGACAACGATATGGGCTGTCACTCTGGTAACATCCCTGGGAAGATTATCCTTGATAGCGTATTCGGTCTGCACTGGAGTAAACTTCCCCATTGCCACTACAACCGACATGATTTGCCGTGCCAGCTCTCGTGACGGAGCGAGACAAATGGCCTAAAGTCAAATCAGATACCATCCATCGCAATATGCCATTTCGTACTTGTGTCTTATTGAGGGAGAAATCTACCCTGCTTAACATGGTGAGCACGAACGCTGCAGTCTTTCCTGTTCCAGACTGCGACTGTCCAATCATGTTCTGTGGTCTATGAAGGGATGACGAAATATATTGAAGGACATCATTCATTTCATGTATTGGATAGTACCCACGGGTTGGAAAGAAGAAGGGGTAATGCGCGCTCTTGTATTTTGGAAGGCTTCGAAAACCCCAACGCGTATAGACCCTTGAGCAGGCTTTCATGTCTGTAAAAAAAGATGTCTTAGAAACAGGTTGACACAGCCACTGATTGACAGACAGGCCCAGCTGTTCGAATGATTTCGCGCTGTATAACGGAGAGTTTGGATCGGCTTGTTGATCTGCTAGTGTAACCTGCGTGTCGCCGTGAGTGGTAATGTAAGACACCCACAGGGAGTCCGCCCACCGTAACCTCGAACGTAGACGATATGAGATCGGTGGCTTCTACATTGGTGAAGATTTTATGAGAAAATACGAGAGTTACTCTGATATACTCACCCGATCTAGCGGCCACCACGACTTCGGGCTTATTTGCTTCGCTCTCTTTCTCTTCTGGCTTTGTGGTTGCTACGAATTGAATCAGCATCGTGGTTGTGTGTTCAAGCCCATTCCGCTACCATCGGCTGTCTTGGGTGTGTAGAAACCTTCAGCATCTTTCTCCATGATTCAAACGTTTTGATAGAGATGTCGGAGGTGGATTTCCTTTGAGATGCCTGACTCAGCAAACCCGACTTATCTAATCTTATCTACCACGCACGCAATCACTCATTTGTGCGGGCACTTTGCAGATTGTCTTGTAATACTATTCTCTCGGTCCGAGGGAAACATGCTTCACCCTCCTGCTTCCACAATCCCATCTGGTTTTGCTAGTCATGCACTGCAGTTACTTCAAAAGGTACAGCACGGATTATCACCGGTCGAGCTCGTTTACACGGCTCACGAACGCTGGCCGCTTCAACTCGGACAAACCACCTTCACTCGTCCGATGCTCTGCATATCCGTCCTCGATGCCTCGTTCAATCCCCCGACCATAGCACACTTGGCGCTTGCCAACTCTCCCCAGCCCTCCGCCCCGACGAATTCGTATGATGCACACATACTGCTGCTCTCTGTCCGCAATGCGGACAAATCGTTGACAGCAGGAGATGCAACATTCATTCAGCGACTCGAAATGATGCGTCTCCTCGCACGTGACGTTCATTCCACCTACACTACAGAATCCAGCGGCGGTGCTTCGCAGATGAACGGAAACGTTGCGATTGGCATC
>JBBPKT010001031.1:0-11512 GCA_038089395.1 Pulveroboletus frians
TGGGGTGGTGTGCTGGCGTGGGGCGGGGGGGGGGGGGGGGGGGGGGGGGGTGCACAAGTATCTCTAAAGTTATGCTCACTATGGGATTGAGGTGGGGGGGGTGGTGGTGGTGGTGCACCAGTATCCCTAACATTATGCTCAGTATGGGATTGAGGTGGGGAGGTATGCATACATGCTTGTGAATAGGAAAGCAGAGTTCCACCAGGGGCTGTCTGACAATGCCTTTGCCAGGAGGTGCTTGTGTCCAGATAATAGGGTAAGATGTCTTCTGGTGCTCCAGCCAGCGTGTGTGCACTCAGACCATAGATATGATTTTCTGTGGCATAATTGTGTCCTGCTTGAAGTGTTTCCATGTTGTCAATCATGTTATTCTCCTGCATGATTTCTGACGAGCACCTGAATTTGTGTTTCCAGGCTGTTTGAATGTGGTGCCATGAGCTGATGGTGAGAGCATAGTTAAGATGGGGCAAGCTGTATTTTATCATTATGGTAGAGAGATTGTCAGACATGAAAAGTCAATTGAAGTTGACAAAGAGCTGGTTTCAGTAGAGCTCTCTAAGCTCTGGCTTGTCTGGAAAAAATTCTCTTATGGTGATCTCTGCAAATAGCCTGGCTAGTGCTAGGTCTTGAATCAAGATATTACTGGTGATGGTGTCCAGAGCATATGGAATAAGCTTGTCATGTCCAGTCAGTGTTGTGGTCTTTATATATTGGCAGAGGATGGTGAGATGCTTTCCCAACATGATGAGACTGTGTGTGGGATGTGTCTTGGTGTTGCAATAGGTCAAGTTGGTCAGCTCTGTGCCACAACTTAGAGCTCCACTTAGCATTTCTATGCATAGGAGAAGCAGATGCTGCATTTCTGAATAGTCTTGCAACCAGGCTCTCAAGGCACCCTTGTTCCACTCTATCTTCCCATCCCTAATGTTGGCATAGTGTTTGAATGCACCATCCCCATTGATGATGGCTTGAATCAAGCAGCCTCTGTAAGTGAACACCTCATTCCTCTGATCAGTGATAAAAGCATATCCAATGTTCTTGTTGGTGAGGTTGTCCATGATGTTGTGGGTGTACTCTGCCCTCAAGGAGAGTCCACCTAGCACTCTTGTCTCCCATATCTTAATCAGCTTTGCTTCTGTGTCTGCAAATATACCACAGAAATCATCCAAGTGAATCTGCTTTTCCTTGAATAATATGGATCTCCAATGAACACTGTTGATCCACCAGATGGAGGGCAAGCTTTTCATGTCATATGAGATGGCAGAAGCACAGTGTTGGAGTGAGCATAGTTGTGAGAACATGGAACACTTGTTTTTGATAAACCAGTCCTGAAGAGTATTGCAGGCAGTGTCCTCCTCTGTTCTGCTATGGATGTTGTTTGCCTGATCTCTGATCTCCTTCAAGAAAGTGAGATGCATGCAATATTTGAGCTTTGTGACGAGAATGGTAACTTACTTAGATTCTTTGAAGGAGCCATCTCTTTTCAGAGTCATCAGAATGAGACACTGTTTGGTAGGATCTGTGATGATGGTGGATGGGCTATGCTTCCAAGTCTTTGTCCATAGGGTGATGAGAACATGGTGAATGGACACTATCAGGATAAGTGCTGGCTGTTGTGGGTTCTGGAGCATGCTTGACAGAATCTGGATGTGCTGATTGATATCTGGATCACTGCTGCCTGTTCTTAGCAGCATGGGTCACATGGTTCTGTCCAGCATGTATTTGTAAAGTGGTATGTTAGAAATACTGCTAGGAGGGTATGCATAAGTATTCCATATAGTTATGCACATGTGAGACTTACTTTTGAAGGGGATTGGGTGAGTTCAAATGTTTGAGCACAAGCTTGTCTGTGATGGATAAGAGATGGAGTACCTCTTGAAAGTAGGTATTCACTGCTGAGCACAGACCTTGCAGAGTGACATTGTTGTCTCTGGGAATAGACACTGTGTCACATAAGGACTTGATGTCAATGCCTGTTCCTGCCATGTATTTATGCCATTGTGTTATCATGAGCCATGGAGTGATCAAGTGCTCATCTAATCCAGTGAAATGAACATCAAACTCTTCCTCTATGGCTTGCAAGAGTGACTTGACCAGCTCTGTAGAAAGCTGTTTGTTGTCAGAGATGTCTACTGGATATATTTCCCATAGAGCACAATAAATACCTGTGCCCTGTATATCTAATTGTTGTGCTCTGCAACATCTCCAAAAGGAAGGTTTGGAAATATGCTTGTGATCTCTTTAATGATGAACACCCATGCTGTCCACTGACAAATAGACTTTAGGACAGTGCTCGCATGGAAAGGCATCAAGTACAGATAAACCATGGATTTCATTTCTTGGTCCTTGAATGGGCAGGGAAATATCCTGGGCTAGTCTCATCTCTGCAGCTGCTTGTATGAACTCGGTGTGGTTGGCATGCAGTACTAGATGTCTCTGAGAGAGATGAGTGAGAGTGCTTTCTTTTTATAATAGAGTGATACTGCATTCCTGGCAAATAAGAAAGCCAAGTTCCTGATTGACCAGCAAGTTCAAGGTATTAAAATAAGCATGGTGTGGAAGAGAGTGATGCTGGTGTAAATTATTATATGTAAGTGATGGCTATAGATTACAGACTTACTGCCATTGGGAGTGGTGATTGCATATGGATGTCCTGAGACTATGGAAGAAGCAGCATAAGTATAGGTAAAGTTATGCCCACTGAGCAGACTCATGTCACAGAGGGTGGTACTGGTGTTTGAGAGAACATGCTTCTGAGGCTGGTGAGCAGCATAAGTATAGGGTAAAGTTACACTGAATGGACTTACATCACAAGTATCTGAAGCCAGAATGCTATGTCTGGTGCTAGTGTTGGCTTGAGACTATATGTAGTATGGATGGCATAAGTATAGGTAAAGTTATGCTGGTTGAGCTCACTCACATCACAAGCATCTGAAAATAGGATGCCATGCCTGGTGCTAGCATCGGCTTGAGATAGTGACTGTATGGGTGGTATAAGTATAGGTAAAGTTATGTTAATGGAGCTCACTCACATCACAAGCATCTGAAGCTAGGATGCTATGTCTAGCACTAGTGTTGGCTTGTGTCATATCTGCTGAATCCAGTACTCCGGACTTAACTCCAGACAACTCCAGACACCTTTCCTGTGACCTCCGGTGCGTTCTCGATGAGTCTGCATCCCTGACACCCTGGACCCTCTGTATTTAGCATTCCTTGTTCTTAGTGTTACGCTCCATTCTTCGCTTACAGTACATAGCCATTAGCTTCGCCCCAGTTCACCCTCCATCCCTGTTCCCGCTTAGGAGCACAGCTCCGGTATACCTAGCATCCACACTCCGGACTATTAGTAAGACTTATGTTCTACTCCCGTATATAAAGTCCCCACACTTGTAGTAGATACTCCAGTTTGAATATCGACTTGGACAGTCTCCCAAACTCACTCTGACCCCCTTGAGTCTCTAAGACTCTTTTCTGAACCCTCCTTGGCCTTGTTGCTTGCAACAAGACCAATCTGACTTCTTCCGCCCGTTCCGAAATTACAGGACA
The DNA here is from genome assembly GCA_038089395.1 of Pulveroboletus frians. NCBI lineage: Eukaryota > Fungi > Basidiomycota > Agaricomycetes > Boletales > Boletaceae > Pulveroboletus > Pulveroboletus frians. Next base: position 3,547 of record JBBPKT010001031.1, read on the forward strand.
CCCCCAGAGTTGTGACAAGGGCGCACCACATACGGTGAAGCCAAGTCCTGCTCGAACTCCGGAGCTTCTGGAGTTACCTCCCGGAGATCCCGGTTCTAACAGCTTGAAACTATAGTATAAGTGGTGTAAATATGGGTAAAGTTATGCTAGTTGAGCTCACTCATATCACAAGTATCTGGGAACAGGATGCTATGCCTGACACTAGCATTGGCTTGAGACAGTGACTGCATAGGTGACATAAGTATAGGTAAAGTTATGCTAGTTGAGTCACTTACATCACATGTATGTACAAGTGAACAGAAATAATGGAGATCTCTCACATGTGAGTGGACGTTCCTCAGTAATACCTGTGTGGCCTGTCCGCTGACTCTGTACTCATCTCTCACTCCATAGGTCCTAGATTTTGCCTTTTGAAAGATCTTGATAATGCTCGAGCATTCCTTGCTGTAGTTGGAGGCCAGAATATAGGCATCACTGTCCTTGAAGAATTTGGGCCTATTGTTTGAAGGGTGAACAGTTTCATAATAGAGATTGTATGTGCTCTGAAAGGCAATGTGAGTTTGAAGAGCTTGGTCCTGAGGCATCTCAGCCTGAAGAGCACCATAATTGAAAAGGGTGCTATAATGGTAAATGGTTCCCATATTGAATCCAGCTGCACTATAGGATTCCTCCAGAGTATCCAATCTCCATAGGCCCATGAGATTTCCTTCAGACTAGGGTGTAAAGGAAATACCAATGTCAACCGCAAGTTCACCATTCTTGCGATCAAGCATATAGTCCCAGTCTAAACAAGAGAGATTTTTCTTCAAAGCTGCTTCAGGTGAAACATAGACCCCATTTTGGCCATCCTTGGTAAGAAGCTTGATGCCTTTTCCCTCGACCACAAAGAAAAAAGAACCATACATGAAGTGGTCTTCTTTATCCTCTATGAGTTCCCGCATGGTCGCCTGGATTTCTCGAAAGAGTCTATTTGAGAGGGGAAAGGTTCTGTGGGTTTTGAAAGAGCCATGGTGCTTGAATTGGGTTTCCTCCAATGTCTGTGACATATAAGGGGTCCAGCCTTCCTTGCTATGTCTATCAATGGCAAACAAGACAGGATACTATACCTGGCAGTTGCATTGGCTTGAGATGGTAACTGTATGAGTGGTATAAGTATGGGTAAAGTTACGGTGATGGAGCTTACTCACATCTGAAGATAGGCTGCTATGCCTGGCATTTACATTGGCTTGAGACTATAGTAGAAGTGGCATAAGTATGGGTAAAGTTATGTGGATGGAGCTTACTTACCTCTGAAAATAGGGTGCTATACCTAGCACTAGCATTGGGTTGAGGCTGTATGAGTGGCCCAAGTATAGGTAAAGTTACACTAAATGGACTTACATCATGAGTACTGGAAAGCTAGCTCACAGTACCAGTTGATGTACTTCTCATCTGACTGCGCAATTTTTGTGTGAGTACAACTGTGAAAACTTATGATCCTTGGCTGATGATAACAGAGATGATGCCCTTCTCATACCAAACTCCAGATATTGTGGTACCAAGTGATCCCCTTGTAAGTGATCCCCTTGTATATGTGCTATGCTGCCAAACTCACATTGTGCAAATTGTTCAGATATGCTCCCTCCCATGAGGTCAGCATTTGAAAGTCAAGTAATATGACACTTTCACTCTTGCACTGGCCATAAGTTTTCCATATCTTTTCACCCAATAAATCACTTAGGCCATATATAAGATGCATTGTGCATAGCTTCCTAACCATATCAAACTCCCACTGCATGGAAGAGTACTCACCATTTCAATCATTAAGAATCACACAGCCAGTGTGTTCTCCAATGGCCTGCATGCTATCTGTCTTCAACTCAAAGCAACACTTGTGTTAGCTCAGCCGCCAGACAAAGTTCCAGGTCTCAAGTTAGAGGTGAAGTGGAATCCTGCATAAGATGTGTTGAGTGCCACCATTGACTGAGATAGCAGCATAGCAACTATCAGAGCACTTATAGCAGTGAGTTTATGCAAATCTGGTTTGGCAGAGTGTAATACAAGTTGTTTAGGATCCAGACAACCTCTATGCTGAGACAATGCAATGCAAGATGATCAATGCATGTACAAGAGTATCCAGCTGCAATTTCAACACAGCCTGATGTGCAACGTGTTTTCTCCCAGAGGAAATTGCTTTGAATTTTCCCAGATGGGGCATCCAGGCATGGTATTGACATTAGCTGCTGGCACTCTGTCTCAGTCATGTACCTTCTCTGTCACTACAAGTAAACCAAAGTGACATTCTGTTAGGGTGAAAGCATGCATTGTGCCACTATGTGGTGTGATTTTGAATGGTGCAGGGGCAGTGCAGCCTTACATGGGCCAATGGCCCAAGCATGAACAGCTGTTTTAGGTATGCCTATCTGATATAAGCATGCATGGGGTCCACGAATGCTTGCCACAGCACCCTACCCAAACAAACCTGATAAACAGTGAGGAGTCAATGTTTCAATGTTCAATCACCCCTGATTCCATGATTTTCATGTTGTTTTCTCATCCCATCTCAGCTGTCACAACAACTCCTAATGTGCCTCTGCTGCACTAAATGGTTGACTATGGCTAGGTGAGTTGCATTCTGTTTCCACCCTCATGTCCTCGCTTCTTATCCTCCCATTTTCTCTGCAGCAGTAAATCACTGGTCTTGATGTTTCCTCCAAGGAACCAGCAGTGCGAGCATGCTGTGTTTTATATTCTCCTTTCCTTCTCTCATTCCTTTCATACCTCTATCAGATTCTATCTTTCATCCGTTCTGCCTGTTCTAATAGCTCTGCAGAAGTGAATGGACCTGACTGACCCAGTCCTCTTGTTCCTTCTCCATGGGCTTCTGATTTGCATCATAACTGTGCCCTTTCTTTTCCCTGGTTTGTGCTATTAGGTGCTCTTTCTCTGCTTGGGGTAATCTGCTTAACCTGCTTTTTTTCTTTACAAGTTTCACTGCTCCAGGCCCCTGCACAATCAAGATACTTAGCTTCCCAGGCCCTGCTGCTGCCCAGCCAGTGAGTGACCCAGGAGTGGCCTGTCTCTGCTGCACTGGCTTGCCAGTAAACACCAGCTACCTCTGGTTCATTAGCAACCTGCAAGTGGCTTACTACTCAGGTCACAGCATTTTGACCAGGTTCCCAGCCCTTCCAGCTCTGCCAGCTGAGGCTTATCAAAGTTTATCTAAGTGCTTCTAATGAATCTGCACAGGTCACTGCTCCTGAGGTGCATTTCCCATTCAATCCAGCATTTCTATTTTGATCCTGCTGACATCTGCACCAGCTTGTCAGCCAGTCCTGCATCTGCATAACCCATTAATCCCCAAGGTGTGCTTCCTGCTTTGCTCAACTCTTCTGCCCACATGTCACTAATCTTTGGGCCAGCTTGCCACTTGCTCCTGGACAAGCCTGGCTGTGGGGCCTGCTATTCTCAAGGTGCAACAGCTTGCTGCCTGATCCTGAATCTGCCTGGGCTGCTACTCCTGAGGTGTGCTTCTCCTTTAATCTATGCTTCCCCTCAGATACAATACAACTAATCTCTGCACCAGTTTGTCACTCAGCCCTGGATCTGGGCAGATCATTATTCCCATTGCATGCTCTTGTTTAATCAAGTGCTTTCACTCAGGTGCCAATAACCTTTCCACTAGGCTGCCACTCAGTCCTGGACCTAGCAAAAGGCAAAGATGGGCAGTAGCTGGATTAGTCTGACTGGGTATGCAGGCTGACTAGAAGATCCAGCTCCACCCAGGCTGGCATTTGGGATGGGCTTAGGGCCAGAGCCAAGTGACTGCTGATGGTGTGTTGTAATGATTGGCTTGTGCAATAAAAGTTCTACTAAGCAGCTTTTGAATGGGCAATATGACAACTGAGTGTTTCCATGTGCCAGTGGTGTGCTTTTGGGCCTCAGATCCTGGATGCAGCCCACTTACTGGTGGCTGCAGGCCAGGTGAAGCTGAGTTGCTTTTTGGCACTAGCTACAACTGCCATCTTGTCATGACCTCTCCCACCCACTGGATCTTGCAGTTTGCAGGAATCTAGAAATCCCTTACTATTTCTGCCTGCACAAAAAACGAGCTGCTCAATCTTTGAGGATCCCTTGTGCTCTACTCTGGTTAGCCCAGCAACTTGCTCATGCTGAGGAAATCTCGCTTTTTGGGCCACTTGGGTCAGTCTTCTTATCTAAGTATTTAATGGTTCTTATTCCTTAGCCTAGTGCTTCTGCTAGAATGAAAAATCAATTTCTTCAGGTTGCATGGCAATCTGCAGACAATGGCCACATCATCTTGTCCCTTCCTCAGGCTGATTACCTGTACTTCTACACCATCATAGCTGGCCAACTGGTCACCCACTGGAATCACCTGTTCCCTCCTTCTGGCAGCAACCTTTTTACCCAGTTTATTGAATGGATTGGTGATGAATGGTCCTGAAACCCAAGGAATGAAGAACTCCAGCCTCTGTTCACTGGATGGAGGGAGTATTGGGCACAGAAGTTTCACACAAGGATGTCCAAGGCTATTCTTGCTGATTGTCTTCAGTTAAATTTCAGTAGCATGAGCCAGCTAGAGTTTCTTGCCTCATTCCTGCTGGTGAAGCTCTTAAAACTTGTGCAGCCCTACCCTCCAAAGGGTTATTGGTGGTATGAAAATGATTGGGTCTGGGCTAGGTGGGACAGTATTCTAGCTGAAGAAAAGCAAGCCAATAAGCAGAAGAAAAGGCACCCTCTCTTGAAGATTCAGCCTGAGCTTCTCCAGCACACTATCTCCTCTAATTCTCAGGCAGTTATTCAGGATAAAATTACTGGGGAGATCATTTTAGTGGTCACTTGGGAGTTTTGCCAGGATCCAGGGGTTCTTAGCTAGGCCAATGGGGTAGTCCAGGAAGTTGTTGCTCATAAGTGAAGTGTTCAGGTGCTTTTTTTCTTTTGCTTCTACCAAACACTCAGGTTTAATTCCAGATTAAGCTTGAAGATCCAGGCAAGCTGGCTTTGATTGGGTATGGAGCAGGTGCTCTCAGTGCACCAAAATTCAATTGGGTGAAGTGAATCTCTTGTTGAAGCTTCCTTCTAATGCTGCTAAGGACCTGGATTCTAAATCCAGTGCTGTCTTTGCCCTGCTCTTGAATATGCTGCAGAAGATGATGCTATCTGAGATCCTTGAGGATTTTGAGGATTTTTTTCAGAAAACTGGGATTGTTTGTATGGGTGGGAATCCTGCCTGCCCTAGTGCCTCTGGGACTGGGTCCTACACTGTTTTCACAGGGGAAGGTGAGCCTATTAGGTTTTCCACAGGATTGCTTGCACCCCTCTAGGGTGTGTTCACTATAAATTATAGTTGATAAGTGTTACAATTCGTTGTCCTTTATACTCTTTTTCTTTTGGACCAACCTCTCCTCGCTTAGTTCTTCCCACGCTAAGCTCGTAGTTCCCTCTACCACGTACCTGTTTCTTCTCTCCTCTTCCAGAATGTTCTTCGATTACTCATCGCTGTACTTCTGCCATTGGCTCGCTGACTCAACGCTCAGTCAGCCGTTTGTTCTTTCTTGTTCTTTCATATTCCATACGCTTACTCAGCATCTCCTTGTTCTCGTATATAAACCCAAGTAGTCGCTCTGTAACCTTAGCTTAGACCTACTTGGATTATAACATCCTATTCCTTTTCTTGTGTCTCCACTCTACACCTGAGTGAGCGCTTTTGCTCTTGCCTGCGTCCCATCCCGATCACAAGGGATTGTCCTTGGTCCACCCGCTTCAACGGGTAGTCAACCGTCTGGCCTCCACCAGGACGAATCCTTGACCCTATCGTCTGTAGGGTATCCCCTTGCCTCAGTGTCTTAGGATCTTACCAAGTTCACGCTCAACCCTTCGGGATCAAGCGTAACAATAAGTACTTTATTTTTTTTCCATTCCCTTTGCTAATAGAAAGTTGGTTCCAGGGCAGGCCATTGTGAGCACCAGCCTCACAAATTTGCAGTATCCTGGATCACTGGCCAAACTGGTGCCACTTCTAAGGGTGGTCTATTTTATTTTAGCTCTTATGATATCTGCATCAAACCTGTTCCGAATACTGTGGTCGTCTGGCAACCTTAGCATGTCCATGGCACTAGCCTTCAGGATTGGTTGGTTGATCAACCAGATCCACATTTTTCGCAAACTGGTTTCGCAATTGTGAATTTTAATAGACTTCTATCTGTTTGGGCTCAATACCAGAAAGAGGCTCTCAGACACCAAGAGGCTGCTGCTGAGTTAAAATTTGGACCTTCTGGTGAGGATGATGCAGTTTCTACTGACCATTCTGAATGCTTGCTGGGTGTAGAGTGCCCAGTCTGCTTATCTGAATGCGAGCTCTCAGATAGTAATAGTTCTCTATAGTTTGTTCTTTCTAGTTTTGTGTTTATCAGATGCAACTCATGCTTACAACCTATTTTTGATTCTGTGCATTAAGGAGTTTCTGAACTCATGCAGGTGTTTGCAGTGCTCTTTGCATGCATTTGCTCACAGGTGAATTGCACAGTGATGTGAGATGTGGATTTCTTTCCTGCATGCCCTCATTTGAGATTAATGATTAACAGATGTACTTCTATCTTAGATCAATTATGCTTCTAGATATTCTGCACAATGGCTGCATAATTGCATCTGCTATTCAAGAGCTGCATGACCAGCTGGAGCAGATTTGGAATGTTATATAATATCCTCAACTGTACAAGGCCTTTTTCTCTTCTTGCTCACTATCTTCTAGTATTTTCACAAGGTCTGCCCTCCTATTGTGCATATATGTGACTTCCCAGCTGCCATTTACTCATTGATTAGCAGAGCTGCAATACCTGGTCCTTCCAATGTCCCTGCCCTCTAGTTTTGCCAATGCTTCCAAGTGTGCTGGTTCTCCACTCCCTTTAATTTCAGCAAGATATTCTCCCTTGGTGAATTCCTTATTTTATGCCCCTACTGCCATTCTGCTCAAGGGCCTTGAACATATCCCTTCAGACATGGACTATCTCGCACAGGCCAGCAATGCTTGTGCGAGCTGGTTGCACTCTTTTTGTGAAGTCTGTTACTTTTTAAGATGTTGCTGGCTGATACTCATCATTGAGACTCATTATCAAGGGGGAAGATGGGAAAGCTATGATCACCATACCAAAGGTGCTTGTCACTGCCCTTGGGGCCTTGTTCATCCATCCTCCTTGTATTCCTCCTTTTTGTCTAGTGCACAACAATTGCTGTGCTATAGCAACTCTGGAGGTGAAGGGTGGTTTGTATGCTCTCTTTGTGAGGGAGCCTTGGAATATTAGTTGCTACCATGAGTGGTGCTTCAGTGGCAACACTTTCCTAATACTTGCATTCATGATCTAGAAGAACCAGCCAACTCAGGACTATGTCTTTTCATTCATTTGCACCTCTGCACCCATTAGCATTCCCAACCTTCACTTGAGAGAAGAGTATGCCCAATGGCTTGGTTCATCCATTTCTTCTGATCAACTGACACTGAACCACCTTCATATTCTTGTTGTTGCCTATGATATTTTAGATCATGCAAAACTCTTATCTTGGTCAGTGCTATTAATCTATCTCTTCTTGCTGATAGTTAATATATATGTTTGTGGTTGCATAGTCCAACTTGTCCAGTCAGCAAGGATATTGTTCAGTACAAGGAAAAAGGATGCTATGAAGGTTTATTGTAGCAGGTACCTAAAATTAATGTACTGGTGGCTTGGCAATCTTGATACACCAATTGGTTGCTTTTTCTATGATCAAATTTGGGTGATTTGTTTTCCATTTAAACTTTCTGATACTAATGGTTCTTTGTAATTTAGTTCTATCTTAGCATAGATACAGTGACTCACAAAATTGTCCCAATGTTTCGCATATTTTGATTGTTTATTAAATAACTTCTGAACACAAACAGATATAAACAAAGTGTCAGTGTATGAATGGAACTACCGACTCAGGGCTAACT
>JBBPKT010001032.1:0-11506 GCA_038089395.1 Pulveroboletus frians
GATGTGGCAATCGAGGCCTCACACTTGGTGGCGAGATACAGCCATGGCATTTCCTCACCTGGTGATGCCCGACTTAATTTGTAGCTGGCAGATTGAGAACGTTAGGTATCATATATCACCGGTCACCTCTGGCAGCAGTGGTCAAGGCACATCACATGCCTTTCTGTATGGAGCTAAGACACGTCTTAGTAACCACAGAGCAACAACTTGGCAGAGCACGGTATTGCGCATCTCATAAGCCAAAATCATATAGTCAGTAGTACAAAGGCTTACTTGGTGCTATACGATGGGTGTGACAATACCAGATAGAGCGCCGAGTGCTCAAAGATCGGTGCAGCCGTGCTAGAACAGCAGGACAGTCGCCGCAGTTGACATGATTGCAGACACAACCTTATGGTGATGGCATTTAGGAATTACATAATCAATGCTCGTGCAATATTTCTGATCTCATCGATCGCTAACAAAACGCCTAGCGGTCGTCGACTAGTACAAGATGGCAGAAATTCACGATCAGTTCGATACAATCCTGATCCTGGATTTTGGGTCGCAGGTTTGAAACCGTTCATCATCTACGTTGGGTGACTGCTCATTATCTGTGCAGTACAGCCACCTTATCACTAGGAGATGTCGTGAACTCAGAGTCTACGCAGAGTTGATGCCCTGTACGACCCTTCTCAAGGACATTCATTTTAAGCCCAAAGGTATGCCGATCGTCTCTTATGACATCCGCTCATTGGGGGAAACGCCACAGGCATCATTCTTTCCGGATCACCATACTCGGTATACGACTCCGACGCACCCCACGCCGATCCTGCCATCTTCGAACTAGGCGTCCCGATCCTTGGTATCTGCTATGGTCTGCAGGTCTGTGGTCGTCTGCAACCACGGGATGTCTCACGCATTCACTGACGTTCGACAGGAAATCGCGTGGAATCTCAAAGGCCAGGTTGCCAAGTGTGATCATCGCGAGTATGGCTATGCCGTCGTTCAAATTTCCCGGTGCGGCCAGGCCGTTTGCGATGCACTCTTCGAAGACCTAGATAACGAGATGCAGGTGGGCGTATCTCATTCGTGATACGACACCACTTCATCACTAACTGCTAGTTCGACGCTTCAGGTCTGGATGTCCCATGGAGACCAACTCGAGGATCTTCCCAAGGATTTCCATGTTATCGGCCACACTCAGACAGCTCCGTTCGCTGCCGTCGCTCACAACACGAAGCCCATATATGGCATTCAGTTCCATCCCGAGGTCACCCATAGCCCGAAAGGCAAAGAAGTCATCTCTCGCTTTGTCCTCAGGATCTGTGGATGCAGAGAAAATTGGACAATGGTAAGCTTTCCTCCTACGAGGTTAGGTGGCTTGGGAAACTGACGATCCGCCACTAAAGGAAGAGTTCATCGGCAAGGAGATCTCGCGCATCAGAGACATCTGTGGACCCAAGGGACGCGTCATTGGCGCCGTCAGCGGAGGCGTTGACAGCACCGTCGCGGCCAAGCTTATGCATGAAGCCATCGGGGATCGGTATGTAACAAAAACCCGTGCATCCCGCACTCGCATATTGACTGACATGCCTAAATCGTTAGTTTCCATGCCATCATGGTTGACAACGGCGTCCTCCGTCTCAACGAAGCTAACCAGGTCGACGAGATGCTCAAGAGAGATCTCGGTATCAACCTCACGGTTGTCGACGCGTCCGATCTCTTTCTCTCACGCCTTGAAGGTGTGGAGGACCCGGAGCAGAAACGCAAAATTATTGGCAACACCTTCATCAACGTCTTCGAAGCTGAAGCTGCCAAGATAGAAGCCGCGGCTGAGGAAGAGGAAAAACAAGGGGGTGAGGCAAAGGGTTTAGTCGAATGGCTGCTACAGGGCACGCTCTACCCAGACGTCATCGAGAGTATTAGCTTCAAGGGTCCGAGCGCTACGATTAAGACACACCACAACGTTGGTGGGCTGCTGAAGGACATGAAACTGAAACTCATCGAGCCCTTGCGTGAACTGTTCAAGGGTGAGTTGATATCGCTTGCTAGAAGTGGAGTATCCATAACTGACCTTGTTAAAGACGAAGTTCGCGCATTAGGTCGGTTGCTGTCGATCCCTACCCGACTTGTTCAGCGTCACCCATTCCCGGGACCCGGTCTTGCCATCCGGATCCTCGGCCCTGTCACACGCGAACAAGTGAGGATCTTGCAACAGGCCGACCATATCTACATCGAAGAGATCCACAAAGCGAATCTCTACAACAACATCAGCCAGGCATTCGCGGTTCTTCTCCCCGTCAAGGCAGTCGGAGTCATGGGCGACAAGCGAACGTACGAGCAAGTAAGCCTTCTGCCTTGTCCCCCGTCTCTTCGGCGTGCCTTCCGCACACGTGTTCTGACATGTGAACCAAGGTAATCGCACTGCGCGCGGTGCAAACCGAGGATTTCATGACGGCTGATTGGTGAGTTATTCTTGTCCTGTTGTTACCTGCCTATGACACACACATGATTCCCCTTTGCTTGTCTCTGTGGCACACAGGTATGTCTTCCCGCCCGAGATCTTGAAGCGGATTTCTTCCCGCATCACGAACGAGGTGAACGGTGTGAATCGCGTCACGTATGATATCTCCTCCAAGCCACCTGCAACAGTCGAGTGGTTATGACGCGTTTAGCTTCAACCTGTGGTCAACGTACGGAACTAGTTGCAGTGGCTGTCAGTGGCCCAAGAGAAGGTCAATGACTGGACAATGGCTTTCATACATGCCCATACCCAAGAGTAGATGCGAAGAGCATTTAATGTTAAAATTGACGGTGGACGGAATGTCAGTTTGTGGGCATCACAGGTCATTGGACCGTCCCCGACACGAGAGAGACATGTGAAGTGTAAGATAGAGAGCTCCCATTCGCTTGGCTTGGTCTGGTCCCGGTCAGTCAGTTATTGCGTCCGCTCCGCCAAGCATCCGCACTACCCCCACGTGATGCGCTTCCGTTCAGCCATCCCGATACCAACATGCAGCATGCTGTCCAAGGTGGTAAGTGCCACTGGCAGTCGAGCCTCTGTAATAACCCACCTAATCGTCTTTCCAATAGGGTTTTCTTCTCCGGGTCCCAACCCTGACTTCGAGGCTAGGAAATCAGCATCAGCCCACAGTGCCGCCGTTAACTCGAATGAAAAGATCTTCCCCATTTTCGCCAGGAAGCTTTCATCAAGGGACACCAAGGAGTTTTCCAACACCGCTCGTAAATTCGCTATATGGCTAGGTTCAGAGAAGGCGTACTATCAGGCTGCTCGTCCCAAGGTAGGAAGCTACTTCACCAAGCACATCATCCTAATCGCCTAACATAATAGATTGTCGAGCTTCTCGAGGTGGCGCATTATTTTTGTCCGCGAGAGATTGTTCGTTAACGAATGTTATTGCCCCCTTGGTTTCCAGATTGCGCTTACGGCTTTCATGGATACGTTCGTGCACCACTCTGCCGCTACAGAGCTTGCAGAACATCTTCGGCAGCTCGTTCAAGCAGTCATCCCGTTCATACACCTGTTTTCAGAGAATGACCTTCAGTGTTAGCATTTTCTGACGGGGTCTACTTTTGTGGTTGATCATCTCTCCACAGCGAGGCTGCAACGTGTCATTCGCGATACACAGCAACATCTTTCCAGAGTGTCACTAGGCACTCCCCATGGTAATGGGCCGCCTCAAGGACCTGTTCCCGCCAAGTAGGTTCTTCTTTGGCCATTCTTGATAGCCAAATTCACACGACATCATTTATGCATGGGATTTCAACCCAACCAGCATTCCATCACCCGTATTCACACCTCCGGTTCATCCACAACCCACAATGCCGCACGCACCCGGCCCGCATCCATCGGTGTGGCAAATCCAACCTTCTTCGTCGGGACCGAGTACCATGAACGCGGTTCCCGAAGGGCCGGTTCATGACGACGCCTCTCAAGCACACAATTCTTCTGAGGCAGCATCGCCGGGCCAAACCAATGCAAATCCAGCTCTCCCTTCTACTGTCACGAATTCTCCGCAGGATCTCCCTGGATTCATCTCTCCAACAATACCCCCCAGGCCTCAGCCCAAGCGTGCACAGAGAGCCGAGCTTTCAGAAGAGCTCGTGGCTCGTGATCTTGATTGGTTTAAGTCTCATCAGGTTGTCACCGGAGTGAACGGGGATTCCAAACCATCTTCACCCAACCCCAATGCTAATGGATCCTCGCCGGTAACAGTGTCCGATACACCCCATATTCTCACGCAGTCGCTGTCTCCAAGGAGAAAGACGGCTCGTATGGTCCCATCCCGCCGCTTACCTCGCCGGATTTCCCTCGATGTTGCTCAAGAAGTAGGATCTAGCGATTCTGTTTCTGCATTTCCACTCTCCGAGCCGTCGGCCGAGAAGACCGGACCTCTCGAAGATGTTGAAGATATGTCCGTCCAGATGGACGCTGATGAACGAGATCTATCCATGGAGGAGACAAAACCCGATATCCGTTCCATTTCAATACAGGAGGCGCGTGGCGTGCAGGATGATGTGCGAAGCGAGGAACTACCATCCCCGGAGCCACCACTGGCTGCTGTGTCACCGAATGGACCCTCCCCTAAACCTGAAATATCTGGGACAGACCATTCTTCGGCGGAGGTACCGTCTCTCGACAGTGACTCTCATATATTTGCTCGTCCGTCTGCAGAAACCAAGCTAGATAGGACGGAATCGATGGATATATCCAATTCTGAGGGTGTTTCGGCAGAACTCTCTGACAAATTCAAATTAGAATCGATCTCACCACCCTCTCCCGAGGCGCTACATCTTCGGACTCCGATCCTGCCATCCCTCGTGAATAAATTGGTACCACCTTTAAACTTAAAATTCAGAATTTTGCCAACACCGTCCGATCAGTCCCAACAATTAGGGATGGATGCGAGCCAACGGCGATTCGACGAAATGACCGTTATCCATAGCATGCAGGGGAAACCATTTTCCCATACGCATATGATCGATATCAGCATGACCGACAGCAATCTGTCCAAAATATCAAAGTGGGTAAACAGGAGATCTAGCCCATTGTGCGTGCAGCTTATCCGAGCGCTTGAGCGAACTTCACATCACGTTCTTACGCAGCGAAGCATCTGAGGGCGTCTGCATCTCATTAGGGTGCTACTGCCTCCCGGAATTCTTTGATAGGATCAAGTCAGAGAGTGGCGGACACGACATGGAAGAGTTGACATCGCGATCACCATGCTCTTGGCCACACTCAAAACGGCTGTCTTTGCACGTCAACGACAAGGAGAGGCGGTCCACGATCACACTTTGTCCTCCGCTCTCCGTACGTGTTCTAGATCCATTTCGCGGTGCGATCCCGCAGCCCACATCCATTTGTTGCAGTTAACCCCCGATCATTGTGTCGACATATCGTCACGAATGAGACTGGGACAAAACACGCTCGAGATCAAACAACAAGATGACCTGTCGGAATATCTTATCGTCCTCCATGCCCATCGCCCAACTCGGGCGCAGTTGGCCGAACTTGATCTGATGAAGGTTGCCGATGAACGCTGGAAATGCTTCCTGAGTGCACTTTCTGCACGTGCTACCCTGGAGCAAACGCCGGGTTCTACCGCGACTGATGTCGTTGGGGTTTCCTGAACTGTTGATCTTGTGCGCACTCGGGGGGGTATATATGTGCTCGCCAGGCAGTCTTGCTACACACGACGGTGCAAGCCAATGTACATTTATGAACATTGTTTGGTGTTACCCTAATCTATCTAGCCTCCCATTTGTACCGGATTGCTGTAACGCCCTCAGATCTGATGGGGATGGACATTGGGGTTTTGCTGATTGATCTCATTTCCAAGTTGGTAACATGGCGCACCAAGACCTCGGAAGTGCTGGTACGCCACATTGCTGAACTTGGACCATCCCTGAGCATCTCAACCTGACGACTTGATGCCTCGAATCCTTGATCGAATTTATCAAACTGATTTAGGTCCGTCTTGAACGATTCCAATGCGCACAACATCCTTGTAACTGATTTAGCTTATTATTGTTACGCATGGAATTGAAATGAATGAGCATCACTGTCCGATAGTTTACTTTCAGGCCAGGACTCAAAGTACTCATTGATGGACTTGGAGAAAAGGGTTCAACACCACTTGGTCAATAACGTCACTCACGACCAACGTCGACATCTTCAAAGCGTGGGTGGCCGAATGTCGAAGTCGAGTTTCGGTCTTCTTTGTAGGGCTGAGACATTTTTGAGTAGTCATATGAGCTTGTCTGAGTGAATTACATGCAGGCTCCTTGAACTCGTAACGGTTGCCATGCACAATCCGGAACCAGTCAGGATGTTTACCTCGGCTTGTAGGGTGGGAATATTTGCCTTCCTGGATGGCTGAGACAAACGCGTCGCGCTCATCTCGTTCCACGATGACGACGAAGACAGCCAGAGACTTCCTCGACAAGGAACTCTTCGTCAAACGCAATATCGTACGTTCTTCTCCTTTCCACAACTCTGCCATCTTCCCACCTGCGGTACATTTCCAGGTCACCTTCAGATCACTCAGCCGCGAGCTCGGGATTCACGTCAACGATGCAAAGAGGTGTGTTTCTTCTTCTGCGCATTCTCGGTCTTTCGCCGATACTGCCTGAAAAGCCAGTTACAACACTACCACGATGCCGTACGCGACACGGATACACCGGCTGTGCCTACATACCTCGTTTCTGGAGAGGTCCCCGCGTTAACGGTCAACTCGCGCTCTGGAATGCAACAATCCGGCTCAAACGTGGACGTGGACATGGACATTGAAGAGGATCAGGAGGACGTGGATGTGGTACACCAGAGCAAGATATTGCTTGTGGCTGCACGCGTGCTTGACGGTGCATCTCTCGTTTATACAACTCGGTTTGCACTCATGCTGACTCCCTGCTTAGAGACCGTGTCTCAATTTTCTCGCATACATTCGGTGCATATATACAGTCTGTCTCCGTCGCGACTGGGGGTGCGTACCTGCCGTCAGCCCATTTTCGATCTGGTTGACCAATAAGTTCAGGATGCGGGACTCGTCTGTACACCAACGTTTAAGGTTCACAAGGCAGATGCCAAAGGCGGAATGGCATCTTTCTCGACTTTCGGAAAACTCACAGGGCCTCATGTAAAGGTCGGTTAGTGTGGACGCCTTTGGTACATTTCGTCTCATTCAGATCATTGTAGCTCAAAGCCGGCGTGGTTCATCAGACTACAGCATCTTCGTCCAAAACTACCTTGGATGTACCTGCCAAAGCGGAACCGCGAGTTGTTGCTTCTACTGGGGCTGAACAACAGACATCGAAAGGCAAGACTCCCGCTGTGGAAACGAAGGAACGGACCTCTACGACGACGGTACTGCCTCGAACCGAACCTAAAGACAAACCGAAGCCTTCAGGCAAACTAGACTGGAGTAAAGCGAAGACGAAAGAAAAACAGTCAGTCACGCAGAGGACAAGAGAAGAAAAGAAACCCAAGCCAGAGCTTGATCCGACCGTGGCTACCGAGTGTTCTTCGGCAAGCAAAAAGAAGGGATTGAAATCAATGGAGCCTTTTCCCAAACCCGAATCTAAAGGCGGTGCCAGTGGTGATGCCCAGAAGGCATGCCTTGCGCCTTCTTTTGCGAGTAACTTTACTAAGTTACCTTTAGCAGGAGATAAAGAAAAGGCACCTCCTAGACACCGACCTAGAGTCAGGGTCCGAACCGTCGCCAGTGAAAGCCAAACCAAGTATTTCTGCCAGATCATCTATCAAACAAGGGGTTGTATATTCGGATGAGGACGACGATGGCGACGTTCGTATGCTGGGCAGGCGACGCCTCAAAAAAAGGAGTACCCCTATGACATCGGATTCTGAGATGAGCTTACGAGCCATGATGGACATTGACGATGGTGCACTTCTTCCACTCAACCTTGTCGGGACGCAGTTAACCAGGCACACAGAACAAGTCGATCGCGCATCTAGACTTAGCAAGGTCTATCCCCAGCGTGAGGAGGAGGAAGAGTCAGAAGAAGAGAACGAACATGAGAAAGAAGTGGTAGCGCCACCTGCGACCAGCGAAGACGAGGACCTTGATCACGTGCCGGTGGTACCGAAGAAGAGGAGGAAATCGCGCAAGGTTGCTCCCTTTGGCCGTAACGGACTGAAGAAACGGCGCGTCATCAAGAGTCGGACGACAACGGATGCCAAGGGATACATGCGTACGTCGTCCCGCGAGACCTCGTTGGTCTGCGTTTGACGTTGCATTGCAGAGACTGAAGACTATTCGTCGTACGAGTCTGTTGAGGAAGAAGAGGCAGAGGTAAAGCCCAAGGGCAAGCAACGGGAAACGAAGAGAGTCTCAGAGTCCAAGGTTGAGGGGGCGGGAGCAAAGGTGACGGCCAAGGAAGACAGTACTGGGAAGCTCAAACCAAAAGGTATTCCGATGTCCAAAGCAGGTGCTGTGAAGCGTGGGGGACTGTTGAACTTCTTTGGCCCGGAGAGAGGAAAGAAATGAGATGTGCTTGACGTCTGTCGATGACTGTTGGGATAGCTACATGGTTATATCTTTTTCCTGTCTTGGGGCGATGTCGAGTAGTCCAGCTGCTGCAAAGGCAGCAGAGGTTCAGTGGTCTAATGGTTATGATTTCTGTCTCACACACAGAAGGTTCCCAGTTCGATCCTGGGCTGAACCACACTTTTTGGTGATTGTATGCCTTCCATTCGGACGTATGGATCAGCGACCTCCCGAGTGCACGTTTTACCGAGAGGCAGTATCAATATGGTTGAGGAGTTGTGGCTGGTGGTTCGCCCCTCCTGAGCCACTAGACTATAAATGTGGAACACATTCGACGTAGTCGTTCCCGAAGATCCACGTACGCAATGATCATGGGATCAAAAAGTGATCCAAGCAGTATGGGCGAGACGGAGTTTCAGTACTCGGGATAATCACGCTTTATCGAGGAAACCAGGACAGTGCCAGCGTCGATCGACATCCATCCCAGGAAACTCGGAACAAGAGGGAATTATCTCATGGATCGGGCCTTCAGGGGTTCGACACACAATACGGCAAGCCTCCCTGAACTGGGCAGACCACCCTTTCGCTGCCGTGGGCACTTGACAGCTACCGAGTCCGACAACCCAGGTTGTCACCGTAGTCTATTCTGTAAAACCAGGCTAGCCAATTACTCGATAAACACATTCGGGATGAAACAATACATGCGAGTAAACGCTAGTACCACCTGTCCTGAACTCGTCTCGATGCCGCCTATCTAGCATGTCGCGCAGGCGATCGCACTTCCAGTGCCTGGCGACAGCAACCCCGTAAATGAAATTGAGCAGGATGCTGGGCAGAGTTGATTCGTTGGACCAATCCGCTCGAACATCGCGTGGCAGATCGCGTAGGTGGTTCCATATACTGTAACGTCGTTCAGATATGTGGAATGGGACTGTCCTCGATCCGCCGAACATCGGCAAGTTCTATCGCAAACCTGGGTCTAAACACAGCGCACATTAGACATAAATTCGTAGACATGTGTATCTGATTCTGGGCGTACCTTGAGGAATACAGCTACAGCGTCGCCAAAACGTGCATGTAGACTTTTTCTCAGGAGTATGTCGACACTGTCCCCACAGGACCCAAGTGGCGGTTGTTCGTATAAACTGGAGCGATAATTAAGAACACGAGTCATGGACTAGAGAAAAGGTGAGCCCAGGACCTGCCGAGATCAGATGGACATACGTCGTCGCCTCTGCTGCAGGGTATAATATGCGTCGCATCGGAATACGTATGTCGCATTTCAGCGACAGCACATTTCTGATCACGCTCGCAAATATCCCCACGGAATCTGGGGCATCGCGGAGTGGCTTGACTTGACGTGATCGTCTCTGAATGCCTCGAGGTCAACAGGGTGGTAAGGCCCTATCTCGGCGCGTCGTCAGAAGATACCGATGAAGCAATATGCAAAAGCTTACCGTTGGGTCTATAGTAATATGTATCCTCAAGGTCGTCGAACGTGACATTCTTGTGGTCAGCTCTCTCACCTCCTGGAGCAGCCGACAAGTCACCCTTGGCAGTAAATGTGGCAAAACGAAGCCATTTGAGTGGGCGAATAGCGAGTCTTTGGATATCCTGGAGCAGGATGGACAGAGCATGAATGAATTCGCTGGCGGACACAACGCCTTCAGGCTGAGTGGGCAAGTAGATGTTTACACTAGTACCCATGATGCGAGTTGGAGCAAAGCTCCTAAGACGTCGGATCAGGAGCGACCGCACGAGAACCCCGGCGGCTGAGCCGAGATGCCGAAGTGGTGTGCTGGTTCTGGGGAGCCGAGCCGGGTGAGCCGGGGCCACAGTGGCTGTACTTCGGCAACTCCCGACGCCATATCAATGACTTCCAACACCAGATCAGTGCGTTCTTTTCCTATTTATATACCAGTGTAATATTGATCCATCCCCCTCTCGCAGCTGTTCCTCGAACGGCTCGAATCAGAGGTGATCACATCGACTATCTTGCGGTCGGTATACGTGGACGCTGAACGTTCGAACGCCGAGATTCATATGCAGTTCTAGCAAGTTGTGATCCGGTCAAGGGCCGAATCCAGTTTTACAGACTGGTGTCTCAATAGACGCCGTCGACTGATCGTTGGTAGAGAGCATATAAAGAGGTGCTCCATCCGATCACGAGAAAGGCCCGTTTCCGTGTATGTATGCGGTCAACTTTGTTGTTGAGGCTGGCGGAGACTCGCAGTGGATGCGTGCAATGAGAGGTCACTTGACACTATGCAACCACGTTCACCGTGTTGTAGTCTGATTACCTCACTAGCACTCGGCCTTGCTTGTTGTACACGAAATAGTTAGGTCCTTTTGATTACTCAATTTGACTCCGCGAGTATGTGGCTGTGTTAGAGCCCTTCCAGCAGCCTGTGGGTCGGTCAGCTGCCACTCACCCTTCTGCTACTGTCTATTTCTTTTTTCACGCAATATGGGTGAGTTTGCGTCCGTCGAGGTTTTTATGCCGTTTCTTATGTTCTTTCTCTCCAAGGTATTCCCAAGGTGTGTCATGTCCTGAGTGGTTGACAAGCGTTCATAATCATTGTATGCTCTCTAGTTCTTCCGCTATATTTCGTGAGTTGTCATTCCAAACCCAAATCATATAGTCTGAGCAAAGTCCTAGTGAGCGGTACCCATTGACATCTCAACTCATTCAGGAAAACAAGATCCCAGAGTTCGGTGATGTAGTTCGACCCTTTCCGGGGTTCCATGTATCGCTAACGTGTTGTCCAGATAACTTGTACCTTGACTTTAATGGCATCATACACAATTGTGCGACTTTCTGCACTTAATCTACACTTTCCTGTTCTCATGTTTTCGTTCATAGGCTCGCATCCCAATGACGAGGACGCACACTTTCGGCTATCCGAGGAACAGATATTTACATCCATATTTTCATATGTGGACGTATTGTTTGGAAAGATCAAACCAAAGAAGCTCTTTTTCATGGCTGTGGGTGGTGT
>JBBPKT010001033.1:0-11479 GCA_038089395.1 Pulveroboletus frians
TCAGACTACTGAGTTTGAATAAGTCTCTTGACTCATAACCATCAGCTGAGAGCGTCCCAACAGCCTCAAGCACTCTATGTAAGTCCTATTAGCCATCCTCTGCAGCTACTAGGGTCCTGTTCAACAGTCATCTGACAGAAACTCATGGTGGGCTACAATGAGTCCAACCAGCAGGTACAGTGTTAGAGATGACAACTCTGATCTCCTCTGGGCCCTCCTGTCAAACTCTGAGGTTCCTTAATGAAGTTCTGGATGAACTCCTATAACTCCTACATAGGAGTTACTGAAGTCCTATAGAAGCAGTTGGAGATGGATAGGAAAGCCAGACTTATGTCCAATGGCATATCAGTACACATTTTTTATATTATTCCTTTACCCTATC
This sequence comes from Pulveroboletus frians, assembly GCA_038089395.1. Lineage (NCBI taxonomy): Eukaryota > Fungi > Basidiomycota > Agaricomycetes > Boletales > Boletaceae > Pulveroboletus > Pulveroboletus frians. Next base: position 383 of record JBBPKT010001033.1, read on the forward strand.
TTCACTTCATTTTTATTCCATCTTCATGCCATTTTCTCTCCCCCTTCACTATTCCCTTATGGAGATCACTTGTTTCGCTTCAGAGTTGATTGGACTTTGTGCTCGCATCTTCGCCTACCTTATATATATATTCCCTTTCACTCCTGGGCTCTCCTCAGTTGTTCCTGCTACTCCTCAGGCAGTGGCTGAGGTGAGTGCCAGTTTTACTTTACCTTATTACTATTGCTAATTAGTGTAGTGGGCAATCACTGCCCTTTTACTTAGATTTTTTCACATACAGTGACCTCCAAAACCCTTTCCATGTTAGCCCTAATGGTAGTATATGAAGCATACTGCCAGACACCATGGGAATCCCACTTAGCTTTAGTGGAGTTATAAATGGTACATACTCTTGGCTACAATATTGCCCCATATATCATGTGATTTGGTTCACAGACCACAGAGATATGGTCAAAATGAAATGGCAATATCATGGAAAGGGTTTTAGAGCTTTCAAATGCAAATAGATATTTGGATATTATCAGTACTTGGTATATCCTCCTTTTGCTCTAAGCACTGCCTGAACCCTCCTAGGCACGCTTTCAATTAACTTCTGACACTTCTTAACAGATATCCCCTTCCATTCCACCTGAACACTCTCTTACAATTCATGAATCCCATTAAGGGGGGTTTCATGCTGTGCAAGCCTCCTCTTAAGACAACTCCAGAGATGTTCAATGGGATTTAAGTCTGGAGACTGTGCAGGCCACACAATAGTGGTGAATTCTTGCTCCTCTAGCCAATTCTTGACCATCCTGCAGGTGTGCTTGGGGTCATTGTCTTGCTGAAAGATGATGTCAGAAGGATTGAGACCATAATACTCCAAGGTCTGCTGGAGCTCATCCTTCAAAATCTAAAGATAGAGGTTCCCATCCATCCTACCATCAATCTTGGTAGCAAAGCCAACTCCCTTCCAGGTCATGCACCCCCACATCATGAGAAAACTTCTTCTAAACCTGAGAGTTCCTTCTACTAGCCTGTCATTAAGCCCCTCACCTGCCTTTTTCCATGTCTATTTGCACCCATCTGACCCTAGGTAATTAATTTTGGTCTCATCAGACCATATTACCTTCATCCAGTCCTCAATGATCTAATCATTGTAGGCATAGGCAAAATCCAAACAAGCTTTGCAATGCCTGACAGAAAGAATAGGGTGTTTGGACTTGACCACAGCTTTCATACCAGCTTTTTTTAAGTGATGGCAGACAGTAGTGACAAAAACGGGATGGTTGACAATGTTGGCAAGAGTTCTAGTCACTTGGACAGCATTTTCAGCTTTCCCAGAAGTGATAAGATGTTGAGCATAACAAATATTACTAAAGGAAAGCTTAGAAGGACAACCTCCAATAGCTTTGACAAGACTAGAATGCTCTTTAGAACAAAGCTTGGATATGGCAGAAGGGCTAACACCAGTTTGCTTGGCAATGGCTTCACCAGAATGGACAAAATCAAGTAAAGAAAGGATAGTATTTTTTTGAGTAGAGAAGAGAGATCTAATCATGGTAGTGGTTAAGAATCAAGAGGTGTGGGAACTGTTTCAAACTCAGATATATTATTTACATGTATATCTTTGTTTGTACTAACAAACAGTAGCAATTATACTTCAATTTGACTAAGATCCTACTTAATAATTCAAAAGCTCCAAAACCCTTTCTATGATATTGCCATTTCATTTTGACCATATCTCTATGGCCTGTGAACCGATATAAAACACAGATCCTATCCAGAGTGGATAAGGTAAAAGATAGGGGTGTGAGTATAAACTTGACCCAAGGGAGGGGATCAGCGGAAATAGGTTTAAGTTAGTGAGGACCTAGGCAGCTAGCCCTCAGACTTAGGAATGAAAGATGGAGGCATGAAAAGATATATTCAGAGGTGTCATACACTGGTTTTATAGTCCCAGGAATATCCATGGACTTCTATCTACAAGATGTAACTAATCCAGGGCCAATCAGCACCCAGTGGAAATGTAAGCTAAAAAGATCTGGTCTGGATGATACAAATCCAGTACTGGACAGATGCAATCCAGACCCAGAACAAATGGTTGGATTGAATGAAAGAGTCCAGACAAACAAAGAAATAAATGAAGTATGAAATTAACCTACTCAGATGGACTATGGGCATGATGGATGCTTGAATGGACACTTGAATGGATTGAAAAAAGGGGGGGTTTGCAACCATAGGAGGATTTGATCTTCTACATCCACAGGGGACTTGAATACTGACTGTCCCCAGTCAGTCACATGACCATGGGAAGTCACAGCTCAGTGTTAGAGATGACAACTCTGATCTCCTCCAGGCCCTCCTGTCAAACTCTGAGATTCCTTAACAAAGTTCTGGATGAACTCCTATAACTCCTACATAGGAGTTACTGAAGTAATATAGAAGCAGTCGGAGATGGATAGGAAGGCCGGACTTGTGTCCAATGGCATATCAGTATGCATTCCTTATGTCATTTATTTACCCTATCTTCACTTCATTCTCATTCCATAACTTCATACCATTTCCTCTTCCCTTTTACCATTTCCTTATGGAGATCACTTGTTTCGCTTTGGAGTTGATCAGACTTCGCACTCGCATCTTCACCTATCTTATATATATATTCCCTTTCACTCCTGGGCTCTCCTCAGTTGTTCCTGCTACTCCTTGGGCAGCAGCTGAGGTGAGCACCAGTTTTGCTTTACCTTATTACTATTGCTAATTAGTATAGTGGGCAATCACTGCCCTTTTACTTAGGTAAATATAGTCATTCCTGCTACTCCTTGGGCAGTGGCTGAGTGGGCAATCACTGCCCTTTTACTTAGATTTTTCACAGGTTATGAGCCCCGCTAGCGCACTCTAGCAATCTGGACACCTGTCGAACGACTCACAGTAGCTCTTGCTACCCCTACAGATTTTTTCCGCACCCTCTGGCCTACTCCGGATCGCTTCCACAACCCTACCTCTAGGGTCTATACTCCTCACTAAATCACTTAGCCGGCACCATGTCAGAATCAACAACATCTGATACTGTAAGCTGCCTAGTCCTAACAGGACCCTTAAACTTCCAAATATGGAAGCTCCGAATCATGGTGAAACTCCATTGGGAGAAAGTCCTAGGTGTCACCCTTGGCACTGATAAATCTCCAACCTCCTCCTATACTCTGGCACCTTCCTCTGAGGAAATCCGAAAATGGACAGAATGAGACGAAAAGGCACATGGAATAATCCAGGACTGCATCTCCGATGCACTCCTACTTAAGATGCAGGCACACACCACTGCCAAGACACTCTTTGATGCCCTCCTAAATCTTCACAAAGCATCCAACCTTGCCTCCACCTTTTACTCATACTACCAACTCTTCGACTCCTCCTGGGATGGCACCTCCTCCGTCTCCGACCACATCACCTCCATCTGGACATTGGAGACCTGACTAGCTGGAATGAAGTTCAGAGTTGACTTGAAAGTCCTCGCCTTTATTCTCCTTAACTCCCTCCCAAAAACTTCAGAGTGGAGCTCCTTTACCTCCTCTGTCATCAACACAGTGGAGGAGAGCAAGCTCACTCTTAATACTGTTGAGACAAGAGTTATCTCTGAAGAAGCCTGCCTGAACCCTCCAAAGCCCTCCAAGACAGCGCATAAAGCCTCCGACAGAAGGAGCAATTGCCAGAGTGGTTTCCCACCACCCTTGGCACCACTTTTTGAGAGTTCCCATGATCTTTTGGACATCTTCCCCTGTATAAGCAAAACCTATCTCTAAGATGGAAGCCTTTCCCCCAGGCCTCACTCAATTCCAAATCAGTCTAAGGTCTGTTAAGTTACTCTACCATGCGTCTCTCTCAACCTCTTCCGAGCCACCAGCAAACCTCTCAAAGGCCACATGTGCACCTTGTAAAGATTGTCACTGGTGGCCTGCTGTCACATGTGCTCTCACTGGACCCCCCATGCTCCCTCGCACTTTTTACACACAGTCCCTTTGGGCTTGCAACACTGTGGCAGTGGTGTGATCACAACAGCACTGCAACAGTTGCGACGTCAAGATCACTGCCGCATCATTGTAATCACAGCACTACCACACCACTCGCGCCTTCGTTGTCCTTGCACAGCTCTCCCACCTTGCCCTTGACATGGTGATGACAGCTGGTGTGATCACAACAACACCGCAACAGTTGTGACATTGTGATTACTGCGGCATCGTTGTGACCATGGCACTACCACACCACTCATGCCTTCATTGTCCTTGCACCACTTTCCTGCATTGCTCTAGACATGGTGATGGCAGCTGGTGTGATCACAACAATGCCATGACGGTCGCGACATCGTGATTACTGCGGCATCATTATGACCATGGCACTATCACACCCACTCGCGCCTTCATCGATCATCGTCCTCATGCCTTCCTCGTCCTCGCACCTTCCTTGTCCTTGCGCCACTCTCCCGTATTGCCCTCGACAGCTGGCGTGACCACAACCATACTCACGCCTTGTTCTCCCCGTTGGATGTGACAACAATGGTGTGATCCCCTCCCTACATTGCCCACCTCACCCTCTACATAACGACAATGACAATGACACCAAAACTGTGACATCACAGAGGTGAGAGACTTGGAGAGGAAGTGATGGACAATGGGACAAAACCAATTGCTCATTCAAGTAGACACATGTAACTTCAATTCATTGCACTGCAGGCGGATATAGTAATTTTACAGACTATATAATCAATTGCAACTAAGGATGCAGCTCTGCAGAGTGAGAGGGATGATGAGAGGGGTGCAAATTGGGTGCTGATGGGCTTCTTGATGCTCGAGGCAAGCCAACATCAAAGTAACGGGGATCATGGTACTGAGTCGGGTAGTGAGGCAGATTCAGAGGCATAAGAGAGGGGTTGGGAGCAAGGAAACCACCACCATAAAGTTCATGAGGATCCCCACATGGGTCTGGATAATGTTGAGGCATCATTGCCCCCTCAACAGGCATAGGGTAGGGAACGAAAGTCGAGCAACTAGGGTAGGCATAACTGCCACCCCCAATCTGCTGTTGGGATCCTTCTAGCCATGGGAGGGGGGGTTCAAAGGTGCGTGAGGCCCCAGTGGATTAGCTGCAGACAACTCCAGGATATTACTCTCAATGGCAGCTGACAGAGCCACAACCCCCCCATGCCACCACCTCCAATCTGCTGACAGGACCCTTCCAGTTGCAGAGGTGGGTTCGAATGCACGTGGGGCCCCAGAAAATTAGCTGCAGATGACTCCAAAGTAGAGTCACTCTCAGCAGCCATTGTTGGAGCCACAGCCACCCCCACACTGTCTTCCAGGGTTGATGGTAACTGGTTATGCAAGGGGACAGGACAGCGGGCCTCTGCAAGAGATATATGGGGTTCGGGACGTCTCGGAGAAGGAGAAGATAGATGTTCACTGGTGGCAAAGGGTTCCTGAGGACGAGTGTTGTAGGGTTCGAAGTGGTCGGAACTGTTGGAGGAACAAGGAACGGGTCCGATGCCACCACAGGAGTTACTTGCTTCGATGCTATTGTTGTGTTTAGAGATTGTGATCACAAAAGCACTAGAATGTTACCTTTGGTAGTGAGAATGTCAGGAAGTTCATCCCCACTGTTTGACAGATCTGAGTCCAGAAACAAGGAACTTGTGGCCCCATGTGATTTGCTGCCCTGGGGATCACCTGTCTCCTGATTTGCAGTGTGTCCTCTATCCTCATGGCGAACCCCAATCTTCATGGGCCATGGGGATCCTGTACTTTTTTTTTATGGTCGGGTGGTCTCTGATACATTTGCTTTGCATTTACCTAGTCCTCTTGGCCCGAAAGAGTGGTACTCTGACTCTTGTTAGCCTGTATCGCTAAATTCGTCACCATGGGCTCATCCTCAGAGGGGTCCGTAGTAGCGACATATTTTCCCTTCCTTTTCATATCCTTGGAGTGCACAGTCTTTTTGCAGACGTTCTCTTTCGGATTGATTCCCCATGATTTACCAGAGTCATCACCACTGCTGATAACAATAGGGTCATCTGCTGTGGTGCATGTGTGATTGGCAGGATGGCGCTTGATACGTGTGGCAACGTTGTGAGCTGGCAAGCAGGCAGGTCCTTCGAAATCAATTGAAGCGTCTGCGTACATCTGTTGTGCCTGCATGAGACCACTGTCCGCAGGGGGAGGCCCACCGATTATCACAGGTGACCTGGAAGTGGCAAGAGCCTCTGTCACCAAATGACAATAAGCAAAGAATATAGAACCAGATGAATTAGATAACATACTTCATTGATCTTTCCCTTCAACCTTAGCTACAGTGATCTCGTCATTCTCGAAAGCACTGCACAGTGCACATTGCTCGGCCTTCTTGAGAATGGTGATACCTTTTGTCCTTGCATTATTGGCACACAATTCTCTGGGCATCAGGGCACCTATGGGCCAACCACACATCACAAAGCCTTGCTCTGCTAGGATTGGCGCGAGTGTCATCCATGGGAAGTTCCCTGGTTTGAATTTTGCCATATTACCACCAGCATTCCCTGCCACAAGTGAGAATTGTTAAAATTGTGATTTTTGACCTGGGAAAGACTTACTTATGCAGGATATAATGGTGGTCTTGATGTATAAGAGTATATCATCAGTGGATGCTAGTGGGGCTTTGTCCACCAGCCCCTGACCATCAGGGGAATCATGCAAAGGGGACAATAGTATACCATTTGGATCTTGAGTGGAGGGTAGTGAACCCACAGGTCTGGAACCATGCAAGGGAAGCAGTGGTACATCAAGAGGCAGTTCGTGATCTTGTTCACTATTGCCTGCATTGTTGAAGGCTTCACTGACAACTTCAAGTGAGACTTGATTGCTGTATCCATATTCATTAGTGGCATGTAAACAGGAAAGAAAAACATGCTCACTATACATATGTGTGCCTTCAAGTGTCCAATCATTGTATGTTCGTCCACATGACATTGCGTCTCAAAAAACTTTCATGAGGTCAGCAGAGGTTAAGGTCAAGATGCATGAGAGTGACTCACATTTTTAGCACCTGCCGTCGTATGAGCCCAGCCAAGCGATGCATCCTCGTTAACAGTCTTGCCACACATGACTACTACAGTCTTGAAGCCATGTTTAGCAGCCACAGTTTCAAGCTGAGAGAATATGTTAGTTCATACATTAGCCAATCATGAGCAACCTACCAAGCTTGTCACTCTCTTCTGGGCCTTGTTGAAATTCAATGCATGTTGAGCAACGGTCTGTGGCGACAACTTGGAAATATCAAGAAGATCATGAATTTCTAGGATCTCTTGCCAGGTCTTGCTGTTTTCCTCCTTGAACTTCATGTAAAGTTTGCACCACAGCGTAGGGGTAACTTGGAGCAATGTGTGAGATTCTAAAGGAACCCTCAAGTACTTCAAAACACTTACTGGCGCTATCAACAGGCAGGCCAAGCCTACTCCACTCTTGCTCTTCATGTTTTGCAAGATATTTGGCATATGAATTCCAGTGATTGGTCCCATTGATGATGCGAGTGTGAGACTTGCACCAGCCATCCAAGATTTGCTGGGCACTCAGCGACGTTTGTGTGACAATGTCTGTCAGAATATTCTCCAGGCGTTCATATCCATTGTTCAGGACCTGTGTCATACATGCTGTCTGACGGCCAGAAGTTGGAGTGGATAGCACATCACCAGGTGAGGCACTCATGGTATTGTCACCAGATGGACCCACACTGTCCTCTGGAGTTGAAGGTGTTGGCAGGGTAATCTGTGTCACTGGAAGAGGAACCTGAGTGAAAGGGGGCGAGTCAGAAGCATGTACGACTGATGTGTCAGCCATGGTGCAGGCCTCAGAGAACTCCTTAAGTAGCGTGGAGTCAATGCTACTGTTGACCTCATTTGCTAGTGGGGTGGCAGCCAGTGAGTCCAGAGCTGGAGAGAGGGTGGGAGTAGAGACATCAGGGGCCATTAGAGATGCAATCAAAGTGTTTACAAAATCGGCAAGAGGTCTGGCCACATCCTGGGAGGATACATGATTACCAAGCAGAGGCCCAACCCCAGCAACGATGGGTAGTGGGATGGATTTGCCAATGGTTGGAGGGGGATGAGCACCCACAGGAATGGAGAGGAGAGGGACCTTCAGATGGTGGTTCTCAGTGCGAGAGAGGTTTGGGGGTATGGCGCCAGGTGCAGGAACAGAGGGACCAACTGCAAGAGGACCCTGATCATCCATAGCAGAAACAGGAATGGGAGGTGAGGAGTCCTCTTCGAATGGGCGACCCCTGATGCATTTGAGCTGCAAAGCAGCTGCCATGGCTTGAACAGTTGGCTTTGGCCACGGGTGTAGTCTGGTGGGGGTTTGGGCTGGAGGAGGGGATGGCAAGCGATGGCCTCCACCTATCTGTACATCACAGAAATCGACCGTAGGATCTGGGACGCCCTTGTGTGGCTCCAGAACAGAGGAAGGCAGGGGCATGGGGGTCCTAGAGCAGTGACGAGATGAATGAGTCATCATAAGCAAAGTGGAGAACACACCAGGATGGAGAGCAAGCCATTGAGGCTTTATAACCTCTAAGTGGTCCCTACACAAACAAAAAAAATATATGTCAGTGAGCAAGTGGCAGCACCAACAGGATCACAAAGTGCACTCCCCAAGGACTACCAGTGGTCTTAGCAGGGCTCTCAGGAGGTCATCTTGCCCCATAATCGGAAGAAAAAACAGTGAACCAGGAGGCTACAGGATGCAATATCTGAGGATAATGGCTTGGAACACTGTGTGACAGGGGGAGTGAGCATGACATAAGTGAGGTCACAGTGGGTCCAGACTACCTGAGGACACGATCTCCGAGATCGAGGCATAGAGCTCCATGCCAGAGGAATAGATTGAGTCAAATGACAGAGAAGTGATCAACCTGAGATCTGCATAAAGTCTATTAAAGAAGCACCAAGTTCCCTGTGCCTTCCAAAAGTCATGTGTGTGGGTCGCAAAGAGATCCAATGGCTTCAGTCATAACCTTTGCTGTCAATTGTCAGATTGATTGAACAGTTCATCAGTAAAAATTAGAGAACTTGGGAACACCTCCATTCTAAAGAAATGGTGTCTTGATTACACAGTTCAGGCATTATGCTACATATGGTCCAAACTACAGGAGCCAACATGCCTCCCCCAAATCAATCGCCTCCATAATGAGAGCAATTCCCTTGTCAAGGGAAGGCACCCCCAATAGCACTGCACCACTGACATTACTGACATATGGAGTCACATGAGCGTTGCAATACAGAGATAATTAGCATGGTTCACAAACAAAACAAATAGAATTTACCATGTAGCAAAGACACCAACACGACAGCCTCATGTGATAGCATACATATGGCCAGTTATTTCAAGAGAAGGCATGTCATAAATAAAACCATTGTACATGGCTTGGAAACGACCATCAAGACTGAGACTTCCTGGCACAAAGAGGTGATGAGGGCCAGTAGGATTGACTACAGCAATGGTACTGCCAAAGGTGGGAGGAGATGCTTTTTCAGTGATAGGTTGGGACAGTGCCACAGGAGTAGATGGGGGAGTTGGCATGCAAGATGACAGAGTGGGACCCTTGGCATTGATGACAGCAAGAATCCTAGATACTCCTGCAGAGGTGACAGTGGTGGGAGTAGATGGGACAATAGATAAATGGGTGGGAGGGGGGCACCTGGTGAGAGCAGTGCAGCTGACAGAGCCGGAGGGCACAAGAACCCCGGAGGGGCCATCAACAGTGATGGGAGCAGTGTTATCAAGTTGCCCTCCGTGCTTTTCATCTGTGGAGAAGATGCTGTCCTCAGCACTGAGCCAGAAAGAATCTGCTAAAAAAACTGACCATTAGGACCATGTCTGCATCACAGACAAGCGCCTCACCAGGGAAAACACTATCGGCCTGGAGCATTTGCTGCAGCCGAGCAGTGGTCTCAGTGCATCATGCCAAGCATGAGAGTATTTCGTTGACAAGCACTACATATACCATATGAAGGCATTGGATGTAATAGACAGGATAGATACTTACCAAGCCCTGGTTTCATGCTGGTGACAGCTGAGAGATACGATGCAGGGGTGATGTCAAGGAAAGCATGAATTTATATAGAGCCATAAATCGTTGTGACCTATTTGGTATGAGAAGCCTCCTGATGGCGAGCCATAGGATAAGGTAGAGGTCCTATAAATAGCTGAGTTTCCACATGACACATCCCATAGATGAACTACTCGAGAGTACAAAACACAGTTAAGAAGCGCTGAAGGGTTGATTCCGGCCAATCAAGAGGATGAGTACTAAAAAATTGCAAGTTTCGGATACTCCAAAACATGGTTGGTGCCACCATGGCTAAGAAAAGAGTGAATACCTGATCAAAAGCTATATATTTTCTGAGTCTGTGAGTAGTCCAGGTGAAATCCCTGAGTAGTCCGGGTGAAGTCCATGATTATCAGTCCATTCCGAGCGCACTCAAGCAGTTTCCTAATGCGGTAAGTCACGGCTCACTGCGTAGTATGGACTTGCCTAGTGCTTGGTCTCAACACCTCATGGACCGTCGGTCACACTGCACTGAGCGGTTACCATATATAGTAAGTCACGGTCCACCATCGTCTAGGTACGCTCCCCTGTGCTCATCGTCGGACGGATAGGTTAACTCGCCTATTTCTTTTTTCTTCCCCATTGCCACAACACACGAATTGTGCACTCGAAATTGGAATGGCTGATATGAGCAGCTGAAACCATACGTACATGTGTCGACCAAGCTATCCAGTCAGGACCGTCGTGATACCCAGCTCCTCGTCCCTATCTTGCCAGGGACCAAAATCAAGCAATGGAGACGAAACATAGAGGCAACGCTAATTGAAGACAACTCCAAGACAAACCAGCACTCGGAAATACAGACACCGGCATAGGCGTGCTTGAGAGGTGTGTGGATGTGTCACGTGGCAGTTAATAAATATTTCGTGAGTATTCGTTTGCTGTCATTTTTGTTTGCTTTGCTGATCAAGCGTTTTCTTCCAACGGATGGCTGCTACTCCAGCCTTTCTTATTGTATTAATTGTATGGCACAATCAAGTCCTATGCTAC
>JBBPKT010001034.1:0-11477 GCA_038089395.1 Pulveroboletus frians
TGAGTCACTGGAGTACTGGAGCACTGGAGCACTGAGTCACTGGAGCACTGGAGCACTGGGATACTGAGTCACCGGAGTACTGGGGTACTGGAGTACTGGAGCACTGAGTCACTGGAGCACTGGAGCACTGGGGTACTGAGTCACTGGAGTACTGGAGTACTGGGGTACTGGAGTACTGGAGCACTGGATTACTAAACAGCTGAGATATTGAATTACTTGTTCACTTAACTACTTAGCTACTAAAGTTACTTGCTATCTGGATCACTAGAGTACTGGAATTACTGGATCACTGGATCACTGAATAACTAGTTGACTTGAGTACTGAACTACTAAGCTACTTAAGTGTTGAAAGCACTTGTTAGCCAAACTGCTGGACTGCTGAGCTACTTATTGGCTAAATTACTGGATTACTGGATTACTGAATTACTTAAATGTTGAAATTACTGATGAGCTAGATCACTAAATCACTAAATCACTATATTTACTATTGAACTAAATTGCTGAGTTACTAGTTTACTGGGATTACTAATGAGCTAGAGTTCTAGACTATTGAATTACTAAAATCACTAATAAGCCGGACTACTAGACTGTTAAACTACTGAAATCATTGGTGAACTAAATCATTGAACTACTGATTTATTGATATTACTGAACATCTAGAGTATTGAGCTATTGATCTTCTGATATTACTGAAAAACTAAAATACTGAGCCACTGGATCAATGATACTGCTGAAACCACTATGTCATTGAGCTACTAAATCATTTAAATGACTTGTTTACTAACTTACTGAGATTATAATGCTCTGAATTTCTGAATCAACTTACTCCAGTCATTCCAGTACCATTCAGTCAAATCAGACTTTTTGTAGTCTTGCTGATGGACAAGGCCGAGATCTTCAGTCTCTTTGCTACCCTTGCAAATGTCTCACAGACCACATCATCTAATGATCTGTCTGCTGCCAAATCATGGGTTCGCATAGCTGAGGATTTCCAGCATCCCACCACACTCCTGGCATACCAAACCTCCCTTCGATTACTTGTTCTTCATCTCGCGGCCCTGCCATCCTTACCTCAGCACCTTACCATCTTCAAAAGTGTTGCATCCTCTCTCGCAGTGGAAGCATTCTCAGCATGTCTTCGCAACCATTCTCCCACCAGTGCCATTGAGCTTCTTGAACAAGGCCGGGGTGTGTTTTGGAACCAACTCACTCGTCTCCGTTCCCCGCTCAAAGATGTCACTGCATCTGGTCCAGAAGGAAGTACATTGGCAGATGATTTCACACGGCTCGCTTTGCTTGTTCGTGATGCCCTCAGTTCACCCAGCACAGATCAGCACGATCGGGTCTATAGCCTCAACTTTGAATTGCAATCAGTCATCAACCGTATTCGCATGTTACCTGGACACTCGCATTTCCTCCTACCCTTACTCTTCTCTGATCTCCGCCAGGCAGCCTGCAAGGGCCCCGTCATTGTTGTCAATGCGAGCAAGTATGGCTGTGACGCTCTCATAGTCCTAGTTGACCGCCATCCTGTTCACATCCCATTGTCCGTCACGCAGGAAGATATTCGAAGACTATCATCGAACCTCAGTACGGTGATCCAACGCGCAAAGTACGAGGGGGTGGGAAGAGATTTGTACCTGATCCTCCGGACGCTGTGGGACACCGTTGTGTCCCCCATTGTGGATCGCCTCCAGGCGATGTGTCCACCTCGCTCTCGTATTTGGTGGTGTCCCACTGCTGAATTTACCTCACTTCCGCTCCATGCTACCGGTCCATTCAGGAAAGGCCACAAAAATCTCGCTGACCTCTACATTTCGTCATACACCCCTACCCTCGCGGCCCTCATTCATGCTAGAAGACAAAGCCCCCCACATACCGTAACGGGAAGGAAATCCTGCGTTGCTATAGGTCAAGGAGAAGCCGTTGGCGAGAACAAACTCGTCTCCGTCGGCACTGAACTAGCCATCGTTGGTCAGCACCTCCAAGGTCTTACCGCATTCACTCCTATCGAAGGTGCAGAATCATCCATTGCCCGGGTGACTGATGAACTCTGCAAGAACAAATGGGTGCACTTTGCGTGCCATGGTATTCCCAACCCTGAACAACCGTTCGAGTCTGCGTTTGCTCTTCGCGATGGACGTTTCACGATCCAGAAGATTATCCAGTGCGACTTGGGGAATCCCGAGTTTGCTTACCTCTCGGCCTGCCACACCACTGTCGGGGACAAGGAGAGTCCGGACGAGGTGATCCATCTCGCATCAGCGATGCAGTTTGTCGGATTCCGATCTGTGATTGGGACGATGTGGGCGGTGGACGATGGTCATACAAACGAGATCACGTTGATGTTTTACAACAACATGAAGGACGAGTCTGGTCAGCTCGATTATACCCGAGCGGCGTTTGCGTTGAACGAGACGATGAAGAAGGTGAAGATACCATTCGATCAACGTGTGTTGTACATACATCTCGGTGCATAGTTTTCCGTACCCGTTAGCTTTCGTCTCGTTGTTCTGCTTGCTGTCTATAACTGCTATGTACTATTGGTGCTATCGATACTTCCATACTCCTATGTGAAGGTAAACCAGAACTTAAGCCACTTAGTGCCGTCGCCCGGTGTCATGTCATTGTGGATCTCAGCTCCAGCCCGTCGTCGGTTTGACGACGACGCCCCCTGACCATTCAATATTCATGTTGGTATGTTTCCGCCCGTCCCAGGATATCCTGACAGTCGAACACCATACTAGCCTTTCCAGTCTTCTCGTGCCGGAATCGGGAGAGCCAAACTTTGAAGAGACGCTAAGAAACGGGGCGTCAAGGCCCTGGGACTATACTGGAGCGAGTCTGATGCATGTTGCTCGTGCGAGGTTCGATGTTCTGCAGTGGACGAGTCTTGAAGCTGGAGATGACAACGGTATAGATGAGGGAAGGACGAGGCGTCGTCGATCATGAATATACCAGTGGTCCTGGCCCATCTTTTTGGGGGGATGTACCTTACCTAGATTCAAGTCGCTCTCACTCGCCAGATCGCTCCCGGTCGTCCAGGGTTCGGAATCCCAAGTAGGATTGATGCAACGAAACATACACATTTCTCGTCGGAATGCCGAGTACTCTCCAATGTTGGAGTCACGGCAAGATCCGTCCACCGACGGTGATCTGCATCACGAAGTACTACGTTGCCGTCGCCCGTAGTCGTAGATCTCCAACAGAGCGTTCATCCCCGCCAAACCTCATAAACATCCTCGGAATACATTCAGCGCAACCCCTTGCCCTTGATCTGTACATCAAAATAGTCCGGCGAGATCGGCAAATGGATCTTTGCCTTGCGCTGTGGTCGATTGTATCTGCGTCCGTTGTCCAGCGGTAGCACCTACGCTCTGTGTGTGAAATCCCCTCAAGTTTGGCGGCGTTGCAGTCCCCGAAGGAGGCGTGGTAGCGCCAAGAGATGACGTCCGTGGGCCGCCAGAAGCTGGGATGCGCATTCCCGAGCCCAAGAATTGATTCTGGGGCTTCGGTTGCATCATGTTTGCAAACTGCGCTGGTCCCACGGCAGGTAGAGTGGAAGACGAGGACGCCACGCCAAAGTTAGTAGGTGGAGATGTCGCTCTCCCAACAGTGGCATCGGGGGACCCGTTGGAAGGCGTGGGCGTCCCAGGAAGCATGATCGATCCGAACTGTGGCGGTGACTGCGCCTTTGTCGGGTATGGGGAAGAGACAAGCGAAGGGCGTGTTGCGGCATTGACAGGGGGAGGTCGTTGAGAGAGCAGGTTCATCAGATCATCAACGGTGCTCGTGGTTCCGCCAGCTGGCCCGTCGTCAAGATCAATCAACGAAGTCCCATGGCCGCCAGTGTCCGACTCGGGTCCTATTGACGTTGGAATTGACGCCACTGCAGCAAAGTCTCCTTTCTGGAATGCCTCGAACCGTGCAAGCGCTGTGTTGATTTGATCATTGGCTTCCAAGAAAGCATCTGTGGGAAAAATTAAGGGTCATGCAAGGGTTGCCTAGGCTGTACCCACTCAAAGACTCTGGGTCGTCCGTTTCTGCATCGGACACCCATTTCTGCACCTTTGGACGTGCATTCCTTAGAATAGTCGCCACTTGATCATACGCATCCCCCTTTGTCCAACGTTCGCTCTTTTGCGCGTCCACGTTGTCCAGCATCTCATTTAGTAGTACCACTTTACTTTGCAACTTCGCAAGCTCCGCTAGTGATTGGCTTCGATAATCGGGTTTCGCGTCTGGGTTTGCTCCTGCGAGTGTCTTCATCAGCTCCTGTGCTGCGACTAGATCACGGGGTGTTCCTCGTCGAATCAGTTCTTGTAGTTTGGCTGACTGTGCTTCTCTGTCCTCGTTCTCCAGTTCTTCTGGGGTTTTTATCGTCTATGGAAATAAGTCAGTGCCTTGCGGCGTAACAGTGAATTCAACGCTCGCCATCGTGTTCTCAGGAACGTCCCGCCTGGGTACTTCCCTAAATCGGTACCCCTTGAACGCTAGCAAGCGATGCATGTCTCTGATATTTCCAAGGTCCTCCTTCCACCTCGAGTTCGTACAGATCCCCTCCTTCCATCCATGGATGAGATCTAATATTCGCGACATAACGGAACCAGGGAACGGTGGTGGTCGTTCGGGAAATCGACGGACGAGCTCGTTTAGAAAGTCCTTGGTCGCAATTTGGAGGTGTAGCGGGTACCCGCAGGATTGGACAAGTGTGTCGAGCAGGGCCAAGGCCAGAATGGCAATATGGGTGTTCCTATGGTTTGCTAACCGGGCAATCAGCATGACGGATTCACGAGGTCTTGGATGGGATTCAGTACATAAGACAAGCGAGGGAGATGGGCTGCGCACGCACGTATTGGCCTTCTTGGTGTTTATGAACTCTGCGATTTCGAGATGGTGGGCATAGTTGGGTTCTGAGAGAGATGGGTCGCAGGCGTTGGTGATCAACACCTCGAGTCTGGATATTTTGAACCATGGCGTTGTGTGGGGGAGCATGGCAAAAGAGATGGGCGACGGCTAACCTGTCGTGGGAATTTGATCTGTCTTTGATCTCCCTGTCCTCTGGTAAGCACTACTTCCAAGCAGCTGCCCTTGCGAGTCGACACAGGGTGAATGTCTATTCACTAGTTGCTTCGGATGGGGCCAGCGACGCTATCACGCTCGGGCTAGTCGTCGTACCCGCGAGACTAAAGTTACCTTGTCCACGTGGAAAAAGATCTGAAATGAAGGCCATCATACACCTCTACTCCCACTCTGAAAAGTACGTGTCTTCCTGTCCTGATAAACAAAGAGGCGACAAGTCAACAGCGTGCTCGTATCCTCCGACAACCAGGGACGTGAAGACGGCCACCTGGGGTGATTTCCTCACGCAAATACATCTTTACACCGCCTGCGGGAACTGTCGGTTATTCTCGACATCCCTGACACCCCTTCGGCACCTTTTTGTTCCCATCACCCGTGCGGCAGCACCATCTATAGATCATGAGCGAGGTACGCTTCCGCTTCACTCACCAGAATCGCTTCTGGTATTCTCGAAAGCTCGCGAGCTGGAAAAGCACAAGTCCACCCCAATGACCCACGACCATTACCAACGTGATGTCGCTATCCACTTCACGTTACAGCAAATGTAAATTCATCCTTCACTATACAGTCACCATACATCGAATTTTATTCTCTTCTAGCACCCGCAAAAAGACGTCCGACTGTCCTGGTAAAATCAGCATCGTCCGTTCTCCTGGCTCGTCAGCCTGCGATGGACGTTGTCAGTATGACCCTGCCGTCCCGTCGAAGCGCAGGAAGAAGGTCCGTGGATATTAATCGTACCGAACCGTATTCAGATTGTGAACGGTACTCTTACTCCTCGCAAACTTCGGCATTTCAACGTCCCAGTCAAATCTCACGTCGCACAATGTCTTGCGTACCCCGCAGGCCCAACGTCTTTAGCAGTGGCTCCGGCTATGTGCAGACCTCTAACAACAAAAACTTCCACTCTCCTTCGTCAAGGAGGCGAGGATAGAGGGGTGATGGGTGTAGATTGCTGGAGGTCGGGCTACGATTTCGGCCGGGCGACTTTTGTTGGACCAGACGAAGAAGTGGGCTGGACACCTTTTGCGACCCATCGTTGTATACCCAAATCCGAGGAAGGCTACTGCGCGTTTGACATGATCAGGATGAGGTATCCGTGAGTCCCTCCATACGGCGACCCCCTTTTTGTTCTGGCCAGACTACGTCCCATAAGGAGTACTATGCGCTGGATTTGTGAGCTTCCCATCGCGCATCGACAATATCTTTTGTTTTCTCATTTTCTCCGTGATAGGCCACAAGCGTTTGAATTGGCAGCCTACCAATTCATTACCGGTCTGGAATCTGTCCGAGTAGTTTCGAGCCTGCTCCTCCCGATTGCGGACTCTGTCGCTCGATGATTTCATGGCGCCCTTCTCACTGGCCCATGACGTGGGTCCTCGCTTGAGTGTTTCTTTGAATGGGACCTTTTATTCTGGCCATCTTCCGATCACAGTTCTAGGACTCGGTAGAGTAGCCAGGCGGACAAGGCGGCACGGTAGCACTTGGTACTTGGAACTGAATATTGTCTCTATCCCAGGCCTGATCAACTTATTAAAGAAGGAAAGGCCCTGACCAGGAGAAATCCACAATCAGAGTTCCGTGGCGGCATGTTCACAATCGGCACAATCGGGGCGAATGGGACTTTGACAAAGTCCCTAGCAGAAAACGAAAATGACGACCCCAAAGTGTTGGGTTCTCGCCGGGGCACATCGAGACTTGTCAGATCAAGGGTTCACAGAGGATCAAGAAGTGTACCTCAGCCTGCATTTCTGAATGATCCATAGTCTTTTTAACGGAGAATTACAGGTAGATGAAAAGTAAGCCGCCCACTCAAGTACTCACGGTCAACATGGCCAGTAGTGCAGTAGGTCAGTCCAATCAAAGACAACACCAAGTACCTCGACGATTCGACGATGAAATGACGGTAACATGGCAATGCGTTTGCACTTTGTTACGGTCGTTGGACACCTCTTATTTGTGTTGATCAGTCAGTGAACCGGAATGGGCGAATTGTGGGCTAGTCCGCAACCTAGGCAGAACTGTCATCATGATGCTGTTTTGAAAACGTGGATTACAAACAAACTCGTTTGTTCACTGTTCCTCGGTCTCCTCGCCCCACTCCGATGCCGATTCAACTTCATCTGAATCATAAATCCAGCTGGGGACATCTTTCATCCTATTTAACGCGAACCATCCGACTCGTACACCCTCTCCCCCCGAGGAACACAATGTGCTTGCCCAACGCCGTGCGACCTGCGAAATGCGTGCAGCTTCTGCTCCGACAAACACTACCCTCCAATTGAAGTTCTTCCCGCCAGCCGGTAAGTTCTTCTGCATCTCCTGCAAACCTTCAACAGGTGACATATAATCCCCATTGAGGTTGATCTGAAACGCGAAGATCGCCTTCTTAAGCACAAAGACACTTTGAATCCCAGGGAATTCAGAATGGATAGCATGCCAATAGTATGGGGGTGCCTGGGTGCTTAGAGCACTTCTGGTAGCGGGGGCAGGAATCTTCATCCTCGGTAGCAAGACAGGCAGCTGTGATATGTCATCATCTGGACCACGCGAGACCCACTGGCATGGCACTTGATTTCCAGCGGCAACGAAGTTACGGAACCAGGTTTCAAAGATAAAGTCGGCTGCTGGACGAGTCTCTGCAGATTGACTCAGGACCCTGTAGAACTGTAGCGTAGTGGTCTTGTCCAGTCTCTGGAGAGTTTTTGCTAGCATATCAAGAAGGTTGCGTGTCGGAATAATGAGCATGTCAGGGATGAGGCGGCAGATCTCCCCTGTATCAAGTTTCATCGGCCGGTTAACATAGAATGGTGATTCAAAATAAAAGAAGTCGAGTGAGCGTCCTGCATGGATGATATCTTCACACCACTGGATGGCTGTCAGAGCACATTCACGGTAGACTATCTCAGTATGAGATTCTTCGTCCCGACTTTCGAGGTGTGCCAACAATGATCGTGGATCGAGACCCCACTTGTCTGCCAAAGTAACCATGCGCCCAACATCCAGCTGCCTCAGCATGCTGGGGTCATTTTGTTAATCCCATGTTTGCATAGAATGCATCACTCACGCGAGGTTCACAATCTCCTTCTCGGTCCAAATATCCATAATATACCCTAGTGCATCCCATTGGGTGCTCCATTGTCTCCAACGTGAAGCCTCAGGCTGGGTTGTCTGGATAACCCGGATACGACCTGGTCTAGCTGTGAAGCTTGCAGGAGGGCATCGGACATCCGCACTAGAGTCACTGAGGGCCCACACAGAGCCACATTCTGCAAGTGGTTCGGCGTCATCAATGTGATGGATGGTGGCAGTTTCTGTAAAGAGTATGTAGAATCCACTACCACCTAGCTGGTGCACTGCAACTGGCTGTCTCTGGCCAAGAAAATGAACAAGCGCATAGAAAAGAAAGAATGTTTTCCCTGCAGGTAGTAAAGACCGAATATCAGAATCTCAGCTTCAAAATGCAGCAGATGTTGACTAACACATACCAATACCGGACTCCCCTGAAACATAAGCCCCCATTTCATATGCTGGGTCCGTCTCCAATGCTTCCACTGCAGCGCGATACTCATTTCTCACAAGTATTTTCCCATGGCGATGCAAATGCCCACAAAACAATGCATTGAATGATTCGAGATATTCACTGAGGTCCAGAAATTGGACATCAGGAGCTGCTCCGGGAAGTTGTCTGAGATGTGCTTGGGAATTACCCCAGGTGATCTGGGAAAATCGCTCAAGGTCATCTAGGTGTTTTGGTGCAAAATATTCCATAACAGGCGCTGTTCGTGATGGGACAGAAGAGGGGTTGAGTGTACCAGTAGATATATCAAGCTCAAGCAGGTGGAGGTTCAGTTCAAGGATGCAAGCCGTACTAGCCTCCTAACTAGCGGTCGGCGTTGCCGATGGAAATCACCTTGCGTGATCACATGACTCTGGTCGGAGTCAGGCCCGGTGAGCCGTCACCTGTAACACCACCGCCCCGATGGAAGAGGGGTAACTTGGCATTGCTTCATATGAAACAGTGATGTAACCCGACAGTTGATCCTATTCTTTCCCTTCCCTATCGACATCCACCATGCCCACCGTCTTCGCTCACGAATTCGACACGCCACAAGGGTAAGGTCTCCTTTGACACGGGTGTCTTCATCAACGGCCAGTTCGTCGACGGCTCTGATGGCACGACCATCGAGTAAGATCTCGCCTCTATCTCTTTTGGTCGCATCTGACCGTCCCCGCATCGCTCCAGTGTTGTCAACCCAGGTGCGTACGACGATTTTTTTACAGAGCGAGCTTTGAACGGCCACGTTCATCAGCCACCGGTAAAGTCGTCACGTCTGTCTCTGAAGCGACGGCCAAGGACGTTGACACGGCCGTCGATGCTGCCCAAAAGGCCTTTGATACCGTCTGGGGTTTTAATGCGCCGGGTACTCAGCGTAGCATCCTGCTTGGAAAACTTTCTCGCTTGTTAGAGGCTCATGCAGACGAACTTGCCGCTCTCGAGGCATTCGACAACGGTGCGATTTCATGACCTGTGTGTACTCGACGGTAGTACTCATTCACATAGGTAAAACATTCTTTTGGGCAAGGAATGCCGATGTGGCTGCTGCCATCGACTGCATACGCTACTACGCGGGTTGGGCAGACAAGATCACCGGTCAGGTACAAGAGGTGGGTCTCATCAGCAGTTCCCTCGGGCGGACGTTCTCATTCTGCTCGCACAGACAACGGAAGCTAAACTGACGTACTCTCGCCACGAGCCTATCGGTGTCGTCGGTCAAATCATTCCCTGGAACTTTCCTCGTGAGTTGGGTTAACTCTCTGTTCCACACACTAACAGACACCTCTCCTAGTGCTCATGTTAGCCTGGAAGATTGGGCCCGCATTGGCAACGGGAAACACCATCATTCTCAAGCCCTCCGAGTTCACGCCTTTGACCGCACTTCGTGTCGCCCACCTCATCAACGAGGCTGGTTTCCCTCCCGGCGTCGTCAACATTCTCACTGGGTATGGTAACACCGTCGGCAATGCCATCTCTCATCACATGAAGATTGAGAAAATCGCCTTTACTGGTTCCACTCTCGTTGGTCGAAAAATCCTAGAAGCATCCTCCAAGAGCAACCTAAAGGATGTGACCCTGGAACTGGGTGGCAAGAGTCCCAACATCATCTACGACGATGCGGATCTAGAACAGGCCGTAAGCTGGGCCGCATTTGGTATCTTGTTCGTTTTCCCTGCATGTCAGGAACAACGTCAGGGGGCTAACGTCACTTGCAGCTGGAACCACGGTCAAGTATGCTGTGCCGGATCACGTATCTTTGTTCAGGAGAGTATCTACGACGAGTTCCTGAGGCTCTTCACCGAGAAGGCGCTGTCGCTCAAGGTTGGGGACCCCTTCCACCCCGAGACCTATCAAGGTCCTCAAGTCTCTGAGATTCAGTTCAACGTGAGGTTTCGATGCCTACATCTCGCTCCGATTCCTCTCATCTCGTTTATAGCGTATCATGGGTTACATCCAATCTGGCAAGGACGCCGGTGCCAAGGTCGTGACCGGTGGTGAACGCCACGGCGACGAAGGCTACTTTATCCGACCGACCATCTTCACCAACACGTCCCCAGACATGAAAATCGTCCGAGAGGAAATTTTCGGTCCAGTGGCGGTCGTCATCAAATTCAAGGACGATGACGACGTGGTCCGACAGGCCAACGACACCGTCTACGGTCTCGCCTCGGCCGTATTCACGCAGAACCTGAACCGGGCCATCAAGACGGCCCACCGACTCAAGGCGGGAACCGCCTGGGTCAACTGCACCAACCAGACGTACTCGAGCACGTCATTTGGTGGTTTCAAACAGCGGGATCGGAAGGGAGATGGGCGATTATGCGCTGCGCAAGTACGTCCTCGTCCTCGTCTGCGGTGGTGGTTCGCTGAAGCGGTTCTAGCTACACGGCCGTCAAGTCGGTGCATATCAACCTCGATGTGAGGCTGTAAGATGTGGGTGTCACGCAAAGAGTGAAGCTGAACGTGGATTGCTGAGCGGGCTGAGCATATGTATTATCGTATCTTCTCGTGTTGTCGGTATGCCGATTGGTGTGTACACGTCCGCATACGTCCATGGCGCAGTGATTTCGGACGCGGAATAAACCTCTTGGTTTTTTGCAGCCGGGTTCCTTTGTGCGTTTTCCTCTCGACTCGGACACACCGTAGCGAGACACTACTTTCATTTCGAACGTTGGTAACTACAGGAACCCTTTTTTTTTTGTGATCGCCCGCACTGTCACGGCCACCAATCATCACGTCAACGGACTCGTCACTTTTCGGCACGGTAGAAAGAGTACGCAAGGCAAACGTATCACTGACAAGCCATGAAAAAAACCACACGTCGTTGTTTGCATCG
>JBBPKT010001035.1:0-11458 GCA_038089395.1 Pulveroboletus frians
TTGATATCAGCAACAAAACTGTTGCAATGACATAACCAACTTAAAATGGCCATATCTCTGTACCCTCTGAACCAAATCACATGACCCAAAGATCAATAGCAAGCCAGGAGTGCCTACTATATTTCGTTTCACTAATGCTAAGCGATATTTCCACGCCCTAGCTTTGTATTTCATGCACAATGCAAATGTATCAAACATTGCAACGCTTTTGTTGCTCAGTGTATGTAGGTTTCTGCCATGCTCCAAACACTATAGCTACTAGACAGACTAGCCTTTGCCTTCTTAACAAGGTTTTTTTGGTTATTAATGGTCACTTACATACATGGCACCACTGTGCTATCGCCATGAAATTTTCTAGGATAAAGTCTCAGCTAGCAGTGGATCTAGGGCTTCAAGTAGCTCTGCTTTTGCTGCACAAGATCACCAGGACAGAGAAATCAAGGTCAGTGCAATGATAATGATTCCCAAAGGGCTTGATAAGGTGTGTATTCACTCACTCACCTTCAGCTTGAATATATATACTGATCATATGTTTGTCAGGATGGCACACTCTGTACTACAAAGAAGCCATCTGCAATTGCTCATGAAAATTTGTGATGCTATGATTTGCTTGTAGGTAACAACAATGGAGACAATATCACATTTAAACTAGTCTAGGATATCAATATCATTGATGCCTGGCTTCATCAACTACTCCTAAAGCCACAATGTGTATTATGGAAATGTGCCCTTAGGAACATTCCACTGGATCCTTGTCAGCACTGTTGGAAAAGTTCTTTATGTTCTAGGTCAGCCCACTATCAATGGAAGGGCATGAAATGAGGCCAAAGGTACAACCAGCTGCAGCTGGCACTTTTACTCAGTTATTATTGGTATGTTGTCTTTACTATGATGACTAGCATTCTAACCTACATTTTAGTTTCTTGAGTCCCTATCCTGGAGTCTTCATAACAGCATATAGCAATTCTGAAAGTACCAGCCAACAAATTATTTGATAAAAGTGATTCAGATGAAATCAACACTCTGACTGTCAGCTCTCTGTTAGACTTGGACTTGGAAAATGCCCAGCCTGTGAATACCTGTAAAGGCAAAGGTAAGGTGTGAGCTGTAATTGATAACATGTCATCTGATCTAGGAGTGGATGATGAAATAGAGGCTGTTGATCCAATATTTGTGCTATGGTCCCCTACCAGCAATGTGGAGTCTGATTCTGCTGAGGACAGCAATTATCAGACAATTGATCCAAGTATTCCCTGCCTGTTTCATTTTACAAAGTCAGACAGTAACAATGATTTCTTTTTCTTAAGACTTGTGGCTAATAATGTGAATGCTGTCAATTATCCTATAGATGGTAGTGATATTGGTGGTGATTCCAATAATGTGAGTGAACCAGGTATGTTGTACATTATACTATAATTTGCCTGACCAAAGCTAAATGGGTGCTAGTAGTAGCTAGTGACACCTGGGCCTTGGGAATGAAGCAGTGTGCATCTTCCCCTCTCAACAGTATTGTGCCCCATGTTCTTTATGGGAAACAGATAAGATCTGATGGCTACAGCAGTCCAGCAACAGTTGAAGCCCAAGGCATTTTCTTTAGTCATGCTAAATCAGCAGTGTCCACTTCCCAAGTTGTCTGCTTCCCACAGTGGAGTGTCTGTGTGATTCACTTGCTCAATTGCACTGTCTTATAGGTGGGTGTGGCGATCTATGAGGTCTTGTTTGAGAGATGCAGGAACTATGTACAAAGTGTGTGTGTAGCTAGTGATGATTTGGGCAAAACCCAAAGGGTTTCAGCCAGAGGCAGGCCAAATCTGTAGATGGCATGGTGAGCTATGATCCTGACATATTAGGAGCCCACAACACAACTTGTGAGACTCCCATTTACTAGGAGCAGGCCCATTTGTTGGTACTCACTTTAGTGTACTGGGGATATGGCTATGCAGTGGAATGCCTCAAACATCTCTGGTTTCATCTGTAGGTATGGTGTGAGTATGAGAGTGTGTTCTCAGAGGTAGAGGGTGAATGTGTTGCTGGCCCAGTGCCCCATGACTTGAATGACTTCAAATGATATATCTTTCAGCAGGTAGTGGAGGGTGCTTCCAATTCATAGGCTATGGCCTCTAATTGTTGATTTGCTGCCTCTTGACTATGCCAGCAATGCAGTTGGTGAGGTACATTTTCAATAGTGGGTGCAGACCTTTGGGGTATCTCCAGGTGAAGAGATGCATGTGGTCTGGGGCTAGGTTGATGAGACAGTGGTTTTGGAATGCTGCTTCCAGATCTGTGATGCATTCCGGGTGTGGTGCACAGTGTACTTCTTCACCTCTTTCTTTGCTATATTTTGTGAATGGGATGTGGAATTTTATGATATGATAGCCTTCTTGATCCTGATCAAAGATCTGGTCCCTCCTGGTTATGTGTTTGTCTGGGGTGAATTTTGTTATGGCTGGCACTGTAAACTCCCCAAGCCTGGCAAGGCAATGGAACATTGTGGTGATGCAGGCTCAGATGGCTGTGTCACATGGGTCTTGCAGGTCTAGGTTCTTGCAGATTATCCTTAGGTGTTCCAAAGTGATTGGCAGGCACTTGGGCTTGGTGGAGGAGTGGGGGGCCAATTTGCTCGCTCCCTGGAGTGTCAGCTTCAGCTTGTTCATGTTCACATTCCAGGTGAAGCCTTGCAGGAGGTGCCATACTCTAATTCCTGCTGAGTAGCTGGATATGATGGAACCTGCATAAGCCCTGGCAAGATTTGCAAGGAAGGCTATGAGCTAGGGTTGGGATATGAGACAGTGCTCTGGCTCTGGGAGGTCAAGGAGATCACAGTATACATGAAATACTAAGAGACCAGTGCCATATAATTTTTTCATTTTATCTTCCCAGAACATTCCAATCACCAGGAGAATGTATTTGATATCATTTTCCAATAGGGCTTGCACACTTACAGCTTGGTTTTGCTGTGCTGAGGCTACTTGGTGCAGTAGCTATAGGTGTAGTCTATCCTTGGTTGGGTAGTGAGGTCAGTTTGAGAAGGGGCATGGTATGAGATCAGGTGGATATGACTGTGTCTTGGAGCAGTTGTTTTCAGTCCTGGGTGCATTAATGGGTGCATTGAAGCAACACCACTTCTTATTAGTAGTTCTCTGCCATGGCTTGGTGCAGGAGGCTGAGCTCTTGCTCCACACTGCTCGTCTGCCTCCTGCTGTGCTCTAATGCACTCAATGGTGTGAGCCACAAATGTCAAGTAGGCTCCTTCTCAGAATAAGCAGAGCTCTCTGACTGATAAGGGTTGCTCTGCACTGACCATGTAGTCCTGGAGGCCTGTAGGGAGCTCAATGTTGGGAAGTAGTCTGTCTGAGCTGTCATAGATGCCCCGAGAGGGGAGATTGGCTAGGTTGCTTGTGCTTGGTATCCATCACATGATGATGCTAGTGACATTGCATTGCCCTGTGATGAATTTGTGAATTTGCTTAAATACTTCATTGACTGCTCTGTTTCTGTGCCTTCTGATATGTCAGCTGTCCACCACTCCGGAGTTGTCATAGTATGACATGTTTGGGTGTGCTAAGCATAGAGTGGAGAGTGTACCAGGATGACCAGGCAAATTCTGACTTATACAAAACTTTTCCTTTCCACTTTCCCCCTCAGACTCCTTCCCAAACATATCAATCAATGCAAGTATCAAAGCTGACCTCCTCCTATGCACCTGGGGCAAATTCTCAATAATATTCCACCTAGTCACAGGAATACTCCCAGGGTCAGAAGCAGCAACTCGAGATGTGGCTGAAGCCTACCAAACTATATCACTGCACCTATCACAGTGGCTAGCAATGGTGATCAGAATCTCAGAATCTCAGGGCTGCATCAACACATACATGGCCTTTGGGACCTCCCCATCATGTGGAGCATATGGCACAGTAGCAGATGCAGGTGCTGAAATCCTCTGTCACTAGGGAATCAGATCCTTAGACAAGTGGGTAGATGACCACATATTTTTCAGAATACCCAAAAAGCACTGGAGCAAGTACAATGCATCTTGTAAAAGATGGTCCAAGCAATGCTCCCCAGCCAGCCAAGCACAATTGACCAGCAGGATATGATTCCAAGGAACCACCTTACTAGATGGTACCACAGAGAAGGCCAGTGAGGATGGATCCCACCTGATCCAAGATCTGTCAAACAGATCACTGAGATCAGAATGGGACCACAGATTCATATACTGCCTAGGTGATGTGAACCAGGTCACATTCAAGTTAGGAGTACCCTGGGAAATCTCAATAGACCAACTGTTCAGCCTCACAATGGTCTATATAGGTTTTTTATGGGATCTGGATAATTGCACAGTCTCACTCACCAAGGAAAAAACCAACAAATACATAAGAGCAATAGAACAATGGCTAGGACAGGAATTGCACAACCTGAAATATGTTTATGTTCAGGAAATGTATGGGAAACTGCTACATGTCTCTGCCATTCTGCTGTAAGGATGGGCCTACCTAACAGGGCTAGAAACCATGCTGGCAACATGTGCATACAAGCCCTTCACCCTATATCATCTGGATAAGTGAGTACACAATGACCCTCATAGCTGAACCTCCAGATCTCCCTTAGCAGGGCTGCAGCTTTCTCATCCATCTTTCCTTCTACTGTAAAGATGAGCCTCACCTCCACAAACTCTGGGAGTGAGTAGTCCAGCTCTATGTCTGTGTGTGGATTGCTCATCCTGCCAGTGTGGAATGTCAGATTGAGAAAGAAAAGTGCAGGTGAGTGGGGTGCTTGACTGAGGGAGGTGGTGGCAAGAGGAAAGTGATGTGCTCCTCACTTCACTCTCGTGCAAACTAGACTCTATGCTGCTATGTATCTCTGCTTATATAAACTACCCTCCAGTCTTTGTCCTGCTCCAAATCCCAGCTAAAATCCATGGGCATGATTGTATTTAACCATTGTTCAATTGTTCTAGCAAATCATGTCACTAATTGTTTGACTGGTTATATACCCCAAACTTACAACTTATCATTTTCATTCCTTAATTTCCATCCTTTGTGCCTACCACCATGATGATTCGTGCTCTTGCAGATACTAGGACACTCAACAATACACTAGTATTACATGTACAAAAAGCAGTGCATACTACACTATTATTTATTGTGCAAATGGAATGCCATATTTTTTGACACATGGTGCATTGGCTAATATCTGATACACTGAGTCTGATTATACATACATAGTTTTGTGAGGTAAGCAACATGGCCAGTATGTTATGATTTATCTGCATAAGTACTCTTTTTCACTTTTGGACTTACATCTCCTCACTTAGTTCTTGTTACACTAAGCTCATAGTTCCTCTCTATCACTAGACTGTTGTTCCATTATCTTCTTTCTTGTTCTATGCTTACTTATAGCTCTCCTTTTTGCATTCATCTACTGACTCAAAGATTAGTCAGCATGTTATTTTTTCCAATTCTTCAGGTTTCTGTATGATTACTCAGCACACCCTTGTCCTTGTATATATAAACCCATCAAGTAGTATAAGATGTCTCTAGCTCAGATCTACTTGGCAATCAACTGTCTACTTTCCTATTCATGTGTCTTCACTCTATACTTGAGTGAGCACTTTTGCTCATTACCTATTGTGAAAAATCTAAGTAAAAGAGCAGTGATTGCCCACTCAGCTGCTGCCCAACGAATAGCAGGAATGACTATATTCACCTAAGTAAAAGGGCAGTGATTGCCCACTACACTGATTAGCAATAGTGTTAAGTCTGGGTTCTCCAGACTCAAGTCCAGTTGGAGGTCTGAGGGTTAGTATATGAAGTTTGTTGGAAGACAAATGAAGGTCAGAGTAATGGGAAGGTACCTAGAAGGACTATGGTGCAGGACTTATGTGTTGCACCCTTACCAAGGTTCTGTTCTCATATTTCATAGAAGGAAAGGAAGAGAGTGAGGGAGTGAGAGAGAGACCAAACAAGGATCTGGAGGAGACTAATGTGATATTCATACTGAGGTACAAAGACGGAGTATAGAGGGTTTATATACTAAAGTCTGATTGGAGTTTGGACAGAAGAATGAAGGAACATATGGTAAGGTATGTCAGGTAAAGGAAAGCATATGGAGACAGTGAACATATGTAAAGGAAGGAATATGATGTGGCGAAGGGTCTATGGTAAGAATGAAGGGTCAAAAGGAAACAAGGGGAATACTAAATATTATGAAAGTCCAAAGGAAATGAGTGAAGTCCAGGTACAGAGGTATGAAGTTCAGGTTATGGAGTACCAGAGAAGCAATGAGGAGTTCGGAGAATGGAGGATGGAGGACAGAGTTCAGAGCAGATATAACAAATAGTGATAAAGTAAAGTAAAACTGGGACTCACCTTAGCCGCTGCCCAAGAAGTAGCAGGAATGACCGAGGAGAGCCCAGGAGTGAAAGTGAATATATATAAGGTAGGCAAAGATGTAAGCATGAAGTCTGATCAACTCCAAAGTGAAACAAGCAATTTCCATAAGGAAATAGTGAAGGGGGAGGAAAAATGGCATAAAGTTATGGAATGGGAATGAAGCAAAGATAGGGTAAAGAAATGACATAAGGAATGCATACTGACATGCCATTGGACACAAATCCAGCCCTCCTATCCATCTTCAACTGCTTCTATAGGACATTGGTAACTCCTATGTAAGAGCTATAGGAGTTTGTCCAGAATTTCATTAAGGAACTTCGGAGTTGAACAGGAGGGCCCAGAGGAGATTGGAGTTGTCATCTCTAATACCATCTTGTTGGTGTACACATCCTGAGGGATAAATATGTATGCTGTGCAACCAAACACATACAAGTGACTAATGTCAGGCTAATTCTTGTAGAGAAGCTCATAGGGGGTGTGCCAGTTACATATGTCAGTGGAGCAGTGTCCTATTGTAAAGATGGCATGCATAGGCCATTTAGAATTCCCATCAACTGTCTGGAATGCAAGCCTCAAGGTGCATAGCTTTAGACTTATCCATGGAAGTGCACATAAAGCATTTAAGACCGTAATAGTTTGGAGTTTGTCTGAGTCCCAGTTTTGGAGCAAGACCCAGACTTTAATTTGGGTGATCCACACCCAGAATGTGTTGTGGTTGCCATCCCACTTGCTGGGATTGGCAACTTTCTTTATGATGGTGAAGGGGCTGTCCTCCTTTTCCTTAAGAAGGGCTGTAAGCAGCATCTTCAGCTCGTCATTGCTTAGCAATGATGACAACATTCTTTCTTTGGGTGGGGGAGGCTGAGGTTAATGGTTTTTAAACTTGAGCTGATAAGGGGTTTGCTCAACTTGGGGGAGTGCTTCAAGCAAGCCCTCGAAAGAGGGGGATTTGCAGAGTTGTGAATGTGTCTGTTCTGGAGAACCAGGAACTGAGTCTTCATAGAGTGAAATTTTGGAATCCTAACAGTCCTTACTCACCAGTATCTTTCAACCAATGTCTAGGGATGCTTGCGGGGGAAGAGGTTGGGTGATGGGGAGAGGGGAGGTCCGCTAGCAGCTAATCTTCTTCAACAATTTGATTCGGACAGTGTAGGTTCTGTCAGATAGGGTAGAGCCTCGATAATGAGGAGTGTCATATGCATATCATGTGCTGACAGCGGACATCACAGGTATTCCGTGAACCTGGATCTCTCAAACCACAGAGAGATTGCCCTAGTGCACTTTGGGCAAGAAGCAATGTTATCCTTATTTAATATGCTGGATGAGTGTGTATACAAGCTGTTAAGGGTGCTATGCCCAGGCTCATCACATGGTTTCTCTGCACTATATCCCTTATGCCTGGGCCCTGCAACTGTATACAACAGATTTTCTTTCTTTCTTGATTTGGTTTTCTGATAGGGATATATGCTCACCCAATCTCAATATCTTTGCTAACAAGATGGCACGTTCACCTGAGGGTGGTGTAAATAGCTTTAATCAAGTGTTGCAAACATGTGGAGCGACACACCACTGGCCTTGGCTTCACAGGCTATTACCAAGCCTGGCAAGGTAAGGAAAAGGGAAGACAGGCTCAAGCACACCAATCACGTAGCATGGAGCAGGATAACAAGTGGTCGAAGCTGGGGATGCCAGCTGAGACACTTGGGTTTATATACTATGGACAGGTGCACACGGACCATAGGGTCCATGGGATAAACTACTATACATGGCTAGCTAAAGTACATGGACATGTGAGAGTTCCCACCAGGGTCAACAGAGATTAAAGGGGCGTGCCAGCCATGAGGCATGATGTCATATGATCTCATGGTCTGGGCCCTGGTCATGTGATGGGTCACGTGACTAAGAAAGGAGAGGGGTTCGAAGTGGTGCATAACAATGTCTGCCAGTTCACTTTCAAGCTCGGTATGTCACCTGATTTTGCATTTACCTGTGAATTGTAGGCTGGAGGTGATACACTCCAATTCTGTGCATGAGGAAGCGAGATCAGAGAGCTCAGACTGAGCATCTTGATGGGCAATATTGACAGTTGACAGGCTGTATTTGACTTGCAAAATCTTTTGTTCATAGATCCTACTAGGCGATTGAAAATCAGAAACAAAACAAAAATGAATCATACCAACCTGATTATCCTTTTCACAAGCATCACACTGCTCATGTCACATATTTGCACCACTCTCTTCTTTGATTTCCTCTAGTGCTTCACCGACTTCTATATTTAATTCTCCTTTTTCTCTATATTATGTTTCATTTCTCACTTATAATATATAGCCTAACTTCACTCCAGTCCACCCTCCATCCCTGTGCTCCACTTGGAAGCATAGCTCTGGTCCTCTTAGCATTCATTCCTCTAGACTATTACTAATATCTATGTTTTACATCCATATATAAATCTCTATATTTCTATTGTAGATACCTCAGTTTAAAAAAAATATTGACTTTGACAGTCTCCAGACTAACTCTGATCCTCTGAATCTGTCCTCTGAGTTTGACACTCAACTCAACTTGAATAGTCTTCAAACTCACTCCAACCCCCTTGAGTCTTCAGGACCCTTATCTGACATTGCTTGCAACAAGGTTAAATCCAATCTCCATCTCACTTTCAAAATTACAGGACACATCTGGAGTTGTGACAAGGGTGCACCACATACAGTGAAGCCAAGTCCTGCTTGAACTCCAGAGTTACAAAGTTACCTCCCAGAGATCTAGTCCTAACAATACCATATAAACTTTTCATTGCATACATGGCACCTCAGTTGTTTTAGCACATCTGGTAACAGCTGAGTCCTGGATTGTTCTGGACCTACCAGGTAAATACAAGTTGTTTCAGCCCATCTGGCAACAGCTAAGTCCCAGATCATTCCAGACCTGCCAGCTATGTCTTTCTAGACTTTGGAAAATTGTCAACAGTTATGAAGTCAAACATCAGAGCTACTTTTGTAAATAGTGTTATATTCTTCTGGTGGCAATAGACATTCCCTGAGCCACCCAAGTAAAAAAGAACTTGAAGAATACTATAAACCTGCCTTAATATTCCAATGATGATCACATTTGAATAAGTAAGTGTATTATTCTAAACTCTACCACTGGCTTCACTTGCTTCACATTACTATGCCACACCTAACCTTCTATCACCCCCAGTTTCAAATTACAGCTTGATCAATTAAAAAATGAAATTTAATTTGAAACAATCCAATGCATTATTTTTTGGTAGACATTGCTGATATTGGTGGTTGGTGACTTCAAATATGACCTGAAGAATCATATTATTCAAGTTTACTCCAATACAACTTGGAATATAGTGTCAAGCTAGGGGTAAAAAATCCATCTCATGTTTTACTGACTGGGAACTACTCTTCTGGATGCCACTGAATAGCAATGACAGCATATACAGGTTTACTGTGATAGAAGATTCTTGAAAGGTTCAGAGAGAAGTTTGACACAAGAAAGCTTAAGATTTCAGGGCCACTAAGCAAATCTCATCATACTATTTATTCTCAATTCAAGAGCTAATTTTTTTGCTACAGAAAGAAAAGGACCAGAAAAAGCAGAAGAATATAATTCCCTACCTCAAAGCAAGTCTCCCATATATTTATATCTAATTGTATACTTGATTGACTGTTATGACAAAATACCCATGTCTCACAGCAGGCCTGGCTTACAGGCAACAGCTTGACAAGAATCCAGTATGTCTAACATCTTTGTTTTTATCTTCATCCAGTCCTGAATTCATATATCAGTCTATATTTTTCAGTTCTTCTGTAGGCTTTCCTGACACTCCAAGAACACAGTGGCAAATTTGAGACATTCCAGGTATTTATTGACATAGAAACATCAGACATAAGTAAGAATATCAAACTTTCTTTGATTCTGATCTGAATAGTATTTTTATTTTTTCCAGTAGGAAATGGAAACTAAGATGGTCAAGAAAATGGAAAGTTGAACTTCAGTGGGGCTTTCCAATTTGGGAGCATGCAGTTTGATCCTGATGCTTTCTAAGTTGAGAACTTGGTCATGGAGATCAAACTTGACCATGTCTTCAGAATTCCAGGAGACTATGACACAGAAACAGTGGAAACAATATGGGTTTCACTGATCAAAAATATCAAGAATCTCATATTCTGATCAATTTTTGTTGTTATCAGATGTTAAACACCTCAACTGAGGCTTCAGTTCTTAAAATCTTCTATGACTTTCCAATTTAAATGCTTTGGATTCCATTGCCAGTGGGTAAACAGAGCAATCATTGCCACCAAGTGAAATCTCAACCAAAAGATACTACAGATATACCACAGGATTGTGTCTATGTCAAAATTTTTCAATCTAATTATTAACCCTACCATCTGCAGCAACTTTCTCAATAGAACAGACACGAATCCAAGCCCTCTGATTTGGGTGAAGCCTTTTTTTGACTCAACAACCACCTGGGAGCATATTATGCATCTCAGATTTATCAAAAACCCAAATAAAAAAAGAGAGAAGCTGTATTGAACATTGAGAAGGCTTTACTAGACACAATCTGCTCTATGACTTGGAACTCACAGGGATGGAGACCAGTTATTCACCCTGGCTTTATTACCCTGCCTCATCACAACTGTTGCAAATTGGGAAAAATCAAAGAATACCTTGTTTAAGAAGGAATGTGGTGATCTCACCTTTGTGATTGAATGTGCACAATATCTCCTTTGATGGATGGATCTCACTAAGGACATAGCAAAGACATTCATAAATAGCCAAGAACCTTACTACCTACCTGGGTAGGACATTATAGAGCTCCCAGAATCTGGCTCAGGATTCAAGGATATTTTTCCACAAATAAACAATATCTTGTAGTACCTACATATTTATCTATGATCAAGCTATACCCATCATGTTACATGTACCTAGGAGTGCTTTCTGATTTTGGAGTGCATATTATGCAGTTTTAAGCATCCTGGGCTAAGTGTTATTCTTGCTCCATCTATAGAAGAGCCACAATGAATTACAAATATTTTAGTAGCATACAAATA
>JBBPKT010001036.1:0-11457 GCA_038089395.1 Pulveroboletus frians
TGGGCCAGAGATTGTCAGGGTTGACACGAGGGAAGTCCCTATCCCCCTCTTTGGGATAGACGTCCCAGTGTCTAGTCAGCATGTCAGGTTTAGCTCCAAGCTTACCAGGGTGATATTGGACTGCCATGTTGAATTGGCAGAGGAACTCCAACCATCAGGCCTGGTGGTGCATCAGGAGTTTTGTGGAGGAGAAGTATTCCAAGTTCTTGTGGTCCATGATGACATCGATAGGGTGTGTGGTGCCTTTGAGGAAATGTTGCCAGGAGGTGAATGCCTCGAAGATCACCAGTAACTCCTTGTCATGTGTATTGTAGTTCAACTCTGCTCTGGAGAGCGTGCAGGAGTAGAACACAATGGGATGGAGTTCATTGTTGGAGGTGATAGAAAGGATGCCAGCGATGGTGTAGTCAGAGGTGTCAGTCTTGACTGTCATTGGAGCATTGGGATTCCAGTGCATGAGCACTGGAGCTATAGTGAATGCATCCTTAAGACATTGGAAAAACTTATGACAGGTCTCAGAGAAGTCTCACAGAGCACTCTTGCGAGTGAGTCAGGTCAACGGAACCATGATATCGGAGTAGCCATGGATGAAGCAGTGATAAAAGTTGGTGAATCCTAGGAAGGACTGGATGTCCTTGACTTTTCGGGGTTCTGGCCAATCTAAGATTGTCTGTATCTTATCCTTGGCCATGGAGAGACTGGAGGGCAAGAGGATGTATCTGAGGTATTTGACAGTGTTGCTGTGCCATTCACATTTCTTGAGTTTGCAATAAAGTCTGTTGGTGCAGAGGCGCCGGAGAACTTCTCAGACATGCTTCCGATGCGAGGCAGGGTCAGCAGAGTAGATGAGAATGTCGTCGAGATATACCACCATGCTGACATCCAGCATATCAGTGAAGATGCTGTTGATGAAGCGCTAGAAGGCGGTGGGGGCATTAGTAAGTCCAAATGGCATTACTAACCACTCGAAGGAACTGTAGTGTGTTCAGAATGAGGTTTTCCACTCATCTCCATTGGTGACACAGACTAGGTGGTATACATGCTGGAAATTGAGCTTTGTATATATTTTCACTCTGCTCAGGGCCTTGAGGAGGTCTGAGGTATGTGGGAATGGGTAATGGTCCTTCTTTGTGATCTTGTTCAGGCCTTGGAAGTTGACGCAAAGTCGGAGAGAACCATCTTTTGGACGAAGAGGATGGGTGTGGCGTGAGGAGAGGTGGATTGGCAGATGAAGCTGATCTGGAGATATTTGTTGAGGAAGTCCCAAAGAGCTCCCTGTTCAGAGGGCAAGATGGAGTAGAGGTGACCAATAGGAGGTTTGGTGCCTTCCTCAAGTTCAATCTTCAGGTCAAATGGCCTGTGTGGAGGTAGACTGTCAGCCTTGCCCTTACTGAAGACGTCCACAAATTCATGATACTCTGGAGGAACCTTTGACAGGTCCAGAGTTTCTTCAGGTGGGGCGTCGACACACATAGCACTGCGACCACAGATGGAATGGAGGGAGAGGGCGAAGGGTGTCAATCCTTCAAGCTTGCAGGCCTGGTGAAAGGCAGCGGCATTGATGAAGGAGACTGGAGGGGAACAAAGTCTGGGTGCTAAGGGAGGATCCAGGGGTTCCGGCAAGGACTTGCATGGAGGAGTTGGAGAAGCATCAGAGCTCACATCCAACAGGATGGAGGATGACGTTGGGGTTGGCAAACCTGTGGGGTCAGTCCAGAAAGAGATGCTGTTTGTAGCCCAATCAATCAATGGATTGCAACAGGTGAGCCAGCAATGTCCAAGAACTATATGACATGAGGGATCCAATGAGGTAACATAAAATTTTTTGGAGGTGGAAGTTCCTGAAGCAAAGGACAATTGGAGATCTATAGTGGAGGAAATGGAGGAAGCAGAGGAGCTGTCAAAAAGATGGAGCGAGAGCATAGGGACAGAGTATGTAGGTAACTTATTCCTATCTACAAAGGCAGAGTCTATAAATCAATGAGTAGATCCTGAGTCTACAAATAATGGTACATCGGAGATAGAGAAATCAGGAAGAGACACTATCGGATGGAGGGAGTTCAGATCTGAAAGAGAGGACGCATTGAGACGGAGTGTCGGAGGAGCACAGTTGTTGGGCTCAACACAACTCCAAACCTGTGCTAAAGGGGAGTCGCACTCTATTTTTTCACCTCCAAAGAAGTGGGGCCAGAGGCTGGGGCAGGAGCTGTCGCAGCTGCTTAAGCCTTTGCAACCCTAGAGGTGCTCTTCAGACATTCTTTAGTGGAGTGTCCAGTGAGGCCATAGAAGAGGCACAAGCCGAGCTTTAGATGGCGTTGTTGTTCCTCAGGGAGGAGTTTTCTATCCTTGCCCAACTTGGCAGAGATCGAGTCTGCGGGGGTGGACTCGGTCCTGCTCTTCTTGTTGGCAGAGGAAGAAGAGGAGCCCTTGGACGACTTGTCCTTAGGCTTACTGGAGGCAGAGGTAGAGGCAGCACCAGACAAGCTGTCCTTGCTGGAGTTGGATGATTTGGAGGTGAATGTGGAATTGCTAGAGTTTGACCCAGAGACTTTGATTGCATGGGTGATTTCATCCTTGCATTTCCAATACTGATGGTTGATCTGCTGGGCAAGAGCGCGGAGTTTGTGGATGTTGTCAGGCTTGCCCTGACGAGCAAGCTCGTCCTTGATGCGGTCCGGGAGGCTGGAGTAGAAGCTCCGTCAGAGCGCTCCTTGGCCCCAGTCTCAGACTTGGCTAGTGAGTTGGTTCCACTCAATGATATACTTGGAGATGTGCTGGGTGTCGCGCATCTGGAGGTGCTCAAGCTGAGCTTCGGCATCTGCGATGGGATCATGAGGTCCAAAGTTAGACTGCAACTCATATAGGAAGATATGCCAGCTGTCCATCCACATGGGTTGGAGGCCTGGTGCTTCTCCGGCTCAAAGTACTTGAGTGCAGTCCCCTTGAGGTAGGACTGAGCGAAGGTGACCTTGGTCCGATCTTTGTGATAGGTTCAGGGATTGGCTTGGAAGTGGAGTTCACACTAGATAACGAATGGACGGAGTTTTTTCGGGTCTGTCCCATCAAATGGGTTGGGTTCCCAGACCTTGGGCTTAGGGCCTTTGGTTTTTCGTCATTGGAGTGCTTGGCGAGTCATCCCTTTGATGGCATCAGCGAGTTGAGTGAAAGGTTCATAGGTGAGTGGGACTTGGTTGTGTTCTTCATCTTCGGGGTTATCTTCGTCAGGGATGTGCCCAGTGGAGGAACCCTGGTCGGAGTCCGCATTGGAGGAACTAGAGGAGTCTTTTCTGCCTGGGTCATCCCTGTTGCCCCTCCTGTGTGAAGGCATTGGGATGCTGGGTCAGACTTGGACGGATTCCTCGTCGTCCCATTCTGAGGAACCAATTGGGGGAAGTTCGGGACTGAGGGTAAGCAGAAGAGGTGTAAGCAGGGACAGGGGTTGTCTGTTACGCGCCTCGGAAATGAAGGGCACAGTGACCATGGTGCATGCGAAGAAGCTTCGAAAGTCTCCAGAGATCCCATGAGAACTGCCAAAGGCAGTCTGCAGGACCTGCTTATGCTGGGAGGTTCATCTTGTGTGTGTAGACATAGGATTTGTCAGGAAGGGTGAACCTTGACAAGAGGGAGTACGAATATACTGTCAAGTCCAGGTCCTCCAGACTCAGGTCTGATCGGAGGTCCAAGAGTTAGTATACGAAGTTCATGAGGGGACAAATGGAGTTTGGAGTAGCAAGGGGGTACCTAGGAGGACGTTGGTGCAGGACTTATGTGTCATGCCCTTGTCTAGGCTCTGTCCTCATATTTCATAGGAGGGGGGTAGAGGGTAGGTGTCATATCTGTCGAATCCGGGACTCCGAACTTAACTCCGGACAACTCCGGACACCTTTCCTGCAACCTCTGGTGCGTTCTCAATGAGTCCGCATTCCTGACACCCTGGACCCTCTGTATTTAGCATTCCTTGTTCTTAGTGTTATGCTCCATTCTTCGCTTACAGTACATAGCCACTAGCTTCATTCCAGTTCACCCTCCGTCCCTGTGCCTGCTTAGGAGCACAGCTCTGGTACACTTAGCATCTGCACTCTGAACTATTAGTAAGACCTATGTTCTACTCCC
Organism: Pulveroboletus frians; assembly: GCA_038089395.1. Lineage (NCBI taxonomy): Eukaryota > Fungi > Basidiomycota > Agaricomycetes > Boletales > Boletaceae > Pulveroboletus > Pulveroboletus frians. The sequence continues at coordinate 4,114 of JBBPKT010001036.1, forward strand.
GTATATAAAGTCCCCACACTTGTAGTAGATACTCTAGTTTGAATATCGACTTGGACAGTCTCCCAAGCTCACTCTGACCCCCTTGAGTCTCTAAGACTCTCTTCTGAACCATCCTCGGCCTGTGTTGCTTGCAACAAGGCCAATCTGACATCTTCTGCCCATTCCGAAATTACAGGACACCCTGGGAGTTGTGACAAGGGCGCACCACATACGGTGAAGCTAAGTCCTGCTCGAACTCTGGAGTTCCGGAATTACTTCCCGGAGACCCCAGTTCTAACAGTAGGGGAGAAGGGAGTCAGACAAGAGACAGGAGGTGACTAGTTTGATATTCATACTAAGGTATAAAGATGGAATACAGGGTGTTTTATATATGAAAGTCTGATCGGAGTTCGGACAGAGGAATGGAGGAGCATGTGGTAAGGTATGTTGGGTAAAAGGAGAGCATGTGGAGATGGAGGACATATGTAGGGAAGGCATATGGTGTGGTGAAGGGTTTACTGTAAGAATGAAGGGTTGAGAGAAGACAAGGGGAATACTAAATATGGCAACTGCAGAAGTCCGAGAAAAGAGGAGGAAGTCCAGATTATGGAGGTATGAAGTCTGGGTTACGGAGTACGGAGAAGGAGTGAAGGGTCCGGAGATCAGAGATCAGAGCAGATATGACACATGTGCCCTCATGAAGGGTTTGTCCAAAGCACTAGCAGGAAAAATACAACCTCTCCCAGTGGCTACCCATCCCTGGGAAGATATTTCCATAGACTTCATAACTGGGTTACCAGAAGTCAACAAAATTGACTCTGTTTGTGTTATCATAGACCGATTTTTGAAAGAAGTCATTTACATACCTTGTTCTAAAACTGTTTCCTCTTTGGACTTAGCTAAAATATTCTGTGATCACATATGGTTGCAACATGGCATTCCCCATATGATAGTATCAGATTGGGGCCTGCAGTTCATGTCATCCTTCACGACTGAACTATGTAAACTATTAGGTATCGAGCAAAAGCTCTCCACCACCTACTACCCTCAGACTGATGGACAGATGGAAAGGATTAACCGGGAAATGGAACAATATCTGCGAGCATACATGGCCAAGAGACAGGATCAATGGCCTGAATACAGTGGCTCAAATAAGTGTCCCAATGTTGGGCCATTTTGGCAAGACTTGATATTTGCAAGAGAACTAAGATATATTAGCTCTGACCCTTGCAGGGTCATCAATAGCCCTAACTCCTGCCCTGAAGATGGGCTATGTCAGGATTAGGCAAGTGTGCATGCAGCCACAAGGCACAGACTAACGAGTTTTCCTTTGTTGTTTGTATACATGACATCCTTTGTACCCTTTTTCCATTTGACGAACCTTTTGTCCCTTTGTGCCACTCATTCCCTTTGTACCTACAAGTAGCACAACAGCTATTTAGTCTCTCAAGATCAGACTCACACCTCAGTCCATTTGCCCGCACAATGACTGAGGTGAGTATGAACCCATGTTGCCTTATATCTCCATATTTACCATACCTGTAGCTATCTACTCACATGTATATATAGTCCATTTGCCTGTGCAACAACTGAGCTATCTACTCGCAGTCTTCCTGTTGGAGCTCTCCACTTGTAGCCTTTTCAGGCTATTAGTCATGTGATTTGGTTACTATGGCACTAAGATATAACAATTTAAAAATGACATATCATTAGGACACTTATTTGAGCATAATATCATTAGTCATTTTTTAGTAAATAACATAATGTTCTGATAGATGCTGAGTTTAAACCTTGTCTTATTATGTAAGTTACATAACAATGGGTAGTATAAAGAGCAGAGATACCATCAAGCTAGCCTCACTTCACCATGAAATCTATTTCTGCCTCTGCTAGAGCTTATATTCTCTTTTTCTCTGAATCTGGCCTTTCTGCTAGGAAAATATCCTCCCAAACTGGTCTAGGGAAATCCACTGTGGCCAGGGTTCTTAAAGAGATCCATCCAGACAGGGAAAACATCAAATTAGGCCCTCCTTCTAAACTTTCTTCTACTGACAAAAGAAGAATTGTCTCTAGTATTACCTCTGGCAAGGTTGAAAATGCTGTCCAGGCAACCCATCTCATCAATTCTACTCTCTCCTCTCCTATCTCTCCTCAAACTGTTTGCAATGTGTTGAAGTCTGCATCTTTAAAGGCTGTAGTCAAGAAGAAAAAGCCACTCTTATCTGTGAAACATAGAAAATATAGGCTGGACTTTGCTCTGAAGCACCAATACTGGACTGTGGAGGATTGGACTAGGGTAATTTGGTCAGATGAGACCAAGATCAACAGGATTGGGTCAGATGGAAGGAAGTATGTGTGGAAAGAGGCAGGAAAACCTTTACAAGACAAGAAGGTATAAGGAACAATAAAATTTGGATGAGGCTCTTTGATGGTTTGGGGATGCATGGGCTGGAATGGAGTAGGGATCCTTGCAGAGGTAGAAGGGAGGATGAATGCTGAGCAGTATGTCTCCATTTTGGAGGACAATCTGCTTCCTGTCATGGAAAAATCTGGGATTCCTGAAGAAAGTATTATCTTTCAACAAGATAATGATCCCAAGCATACATCTAAAAGGGCCCAGGAGTGGCTGAAATCTCAAGGGATTAAGGTCCTTGATTGGCCAGCACAATCTCCAGATCTTAATCCTATTGAACATCTCTGGCAAATCCTTAAAAAAAGCTTAATAACTATGCAACAACACCAAGGGGGGTTTGGGAGCTTTGGGATAGGATTGAAATGGAATGAGGCAAAATAGGGCCTGATAAATGTCAAAGATTGATGGAAAGCATGCCTAGAAGACTGAAGACAGTGATCAAGGCAAAGGGAGGGCATACAAAGTACTAAAATTACAGAATAGAAATGTTGCTCAATTAAGTGTCCCAACGACATGTCATTTTTAAATTATTATATCTTAGTGCCATGTAATCAAATCACATGACTAAGAGCCCATCTTCAAGGTATGAATTAGGGCTATTGATGACCCTGCAAGAGTCAGAGCTAATACATCTTAGTTCTTTTGCAAATATCAAGTCTTTCCAAAATGACCCAACATTGGGACACTTATTTGAGCCACTGTACATCAAACTCACACAATTCCATCACAATAACTCCCTATCATCCTTGACTGGATCATCCCCATTTGCTGTCACCCAGAACTACTCCCCTCATATGGGTTTTGAGGGTTCCTTGGACACTCTGGCTGGAAGCTTCCATCAGATCACAGGGCACACCCACAATGACATTTGTCAGGTGCTAGAATGAACTAGGGAACAGATGTCCTGTAACCAGGAGTCCTTCCATTCAGACGCTCTGAACTACACCCCTGGTGATCAAGTCTGGCTCAGCACAGATAACTTGAAATTGCCATACACTGCCTGTAAATTAATGCAATGATGGCTCAGACCATATGAAGTGATATGAACCCTCCCAAATGCAGTTGAACTGTGCCTCCCTACATCCTTCAAGATCCACCCAGTTGTGAACATTTCAAAGGTGAAATCCTACCGATCCCTGCTGCCTGGTCAGCCAATCTCTCGCCCAGACGTGATCGAGGTCTCGGAAGAAGGTCACCCCGAATATGAGGTTGAGGCAGTCATCACCTCCTGCTTGAAGTGTGGAAAGTTGGAGTATCTGGTTCACTGGAAGGGCTATGACAAAACTGACAACATGTGGGAACCAGCTTCCCATCTGGACAATGCACATGACATGGTCGATACCTTCCATCACTCCTCCCTGTCCACTCCTTGCCCTCTGTGTGGCCTCTCCCTGGTGGAGATGAACCACCTGTTTAACATTTATGGCCCTGAAGCTGGTACTCCATTTGCAACGACTCATCTGGAACTTGAGTCATAGCAAAGGGGGGTAATGTTACAAACCATCTTCAGCCCCTTTATTTCCTTCATCATGTGACTGGTCACATGACCGGATTCAGACCATGACATCATATGATGTCATATCTCATGACTGGCATGCCCCTTTAATCTCCATTGACCCTGGTAGGAACTCTCTCACAGTTGTGTATAGTAGTCTAGCCATGTATAGTAGTTTATCCCACAGACCCTATGGCTTGTGCGCACCTGTCCTCACTATATAAACCCAGGTGTCTCAGCTGGCGTCCCCAGCTTTGACCACCTGTTGTCTCTGTACAATAGTGTGAGCTTGAGCCCACCTTCCCATCCTCTTCTCGCCAGGCTCGTAGACACCTGTGAAGCCAAGGCCAGTGGTGCAGTCATTTGCGATTCATAACAATGACCAGTGGGTGCCAAACTGATGAGATTCAAGATCTCCATACAATCCTTTTATAATCTGGGCATTTCCCTGGACTTTGTATCTATGGTAACATATGAGGCCCTATGAAGGGATGCTTGAGTCTAGGTAGCAAGATGGCAAGAAACAAAAAATGTCATAGTAGAAAGTCAAACAAGATACAAATAGGCAATAGAACCAATGAGTGATAGATATAAAGACGCAATCTGGTAGATGGAACCGGACCGGATGAAACGGATATATGTGATCCAGGACCAGATGAATGAATCGGATGAGCAGATGAATGTGAAACAAGACAGACTGACCTTGAGATGGCACAGAAGGACATTGGGCATGACTAGGACACTTGAAGGGACACCTTGATAAGCTGAAAAAGGGGACCTACAACCATAGGAGGCCACAGGCTTCTACAGCACATGCACACCTAGAGAAGATTATGTCTATGCACAAGGAACTCACCTCAATGGGCATGTTGCTCACTGACATCGAGATGTTCAATATTATTTTCACCTCATTATCTGCATCTTATAACCCTGTCCTCTCCTCCATATCATCAAACATATATATCTCTGGCAAAACACTCTGCCGAGCTGTTGACAACTCTTATCCTCAATGAATATGATCAAATGGCAATCCAGGCTGGCAGGAAATCTAAGAGAAAGGTCAAGAACACAGCTTTCAATGCTGATGGGACAAAGAAGCACACATTTACCAGCAATTGCTTTAACTGTGGCTGTACCAGTCATTGCAAGGACCAGTGTTATGAGGAGGGTGGTGGCCAAGAGGGAAAGGCCCTAAAAGGCTGGAAGTCACATGGCAAGAAGGATAGATCACTGTAAAACAGTAATCCTTTCCAGATGGATAAGAATTGAATAAAGGGTGCGAGTATAAACTTGACCCAAGGGAGGGGAACAGGAGACACACAGAAAGCAAGAGGAGACAGGTGATCAATGCCCAGTTCACACAGATGGAAAGTGGAGGGGAAGAAAGATCCATTCAAAGGTGTGATACACCAGTTTTATAGTCCCGGGAATACCTGTGGACTTCTATCTACAAGATGTAACTAATCCAGGGCCAATTGGCACCTAGCAGATATGTAAGCTAAAACCATCCAGACCAGATCAATATGGATCCAGTACCAGATGAATGGGCACAGATCATACAGATGAAGCTAGAAGAACAGAGAAATGAACAGAATATAAAAAAGACCTACCCAGATGGACGATGGACACTTGAGTGGACACTTGAATGGACGAAAAGAAGGACCTGCAACCATAGGAGGGTTCAACCTCCTACATTGCCTAGGTTGAAAAACAGTCAGTCTATGAATACAAAGGGAAAGGCTAACTCAACTGATGCAAAGCCTGAGCCTGATTCCATGTGGCTCACCTCCCCCAGTGGAGGCATGGAATCATTTGCCTCTACTGCCACTCCCAACTCATCGACTATCGAATTATATGACAGTGATACTATGCTTCATCTTACTCTGTACCATTAACACCTGTTGAATTATGTTGAGATACCTCCTTATCCTATAAAGATGGCCAACAAATGAACCTTTAACACTGTCAGGAAAGGGGATCTCCATGTTCACTTTTCTAATGGGTCAATCTCCACTCATGTATTATTGAAAGATGTCCTTTACATGCTGAACATGGGTGCTACCCTCATTTCCATCACCAAACTTACTGTTGCTGGCTACATCACGGTTTTCTGTGATAACACTTGTCAGATCTTTGGTCAGTTGAAGACACTGCTTGGAGAAGTATCGCTCATCAATGGTTTATACCAGGTGCAACATCCTAGCTTACCAATCGCCGGAGTTGCAGGGGGAGTTGAAACCATAATGATGGATGCTCTGCATCAACATCTATGCCATATTGCCCCCTCATCCATCTGCGACATGGTAGCTAAGGACCTTCTCACTGGAATTAGACTTGACCCACTACATGAAACAATGGGTCAGTGTGAGTCCTGCAAATATGGCAAAGCAATTAGAAAGCCTACTGGGAAAACTCATGAACCACAATAACATAGCACCTGTTACGCTTGATCCCGAAGGGTCAAGCGTGGACTTGGTAAGATCCTAAGATACTGAGGCAAGGGGGTGCCCTATAGATGATAGGGTCAAGGATTCGTCCTGGTGAAGGCCAGATGGTTGACTGCCCGTTGAAGCGGGTGGATCAAAGACAATCCCTTGGGATCGGGATGAGACGCAGGCAAGAGCTAAAGCACTCACTCAGGTGTAGAGCGGAGACACAAGAAAAGGAATAGGATGTTATAATCCAAGTAGGTCTAAGCTAAGGTACATGAGATCTACTTGGGGTTTATATACGAGGACCAGGGGACGCTGAGTAATCATATAGAAACGAAAAGAATAAGAGAGAACAAACGGCTGACTGAGCGTTGAGTCAGCAAGCCAATGGCAGAAGTACAGCAATGAGTAATCGAAGAATGTTCTAGAAGGTGGAAGAAGAGACAAGCATGTGACGGAGGGAACTACAAGCTTAGCATGAGAGGAGCTAAGCGAGGAGAGGTAAGTCTGAAGAAAGGAGAAGAAGTAAAATCAAGAAATCGTAACAGCACCATTGGTGATGAAATCCACAGTGACATGTGGGGACCATCTCCTGTTGCTATCCAGGACATAAAACCTACTACATATCATTCACCAATGACTATTCCTGCTACTCCCGAATTTACTTCCATCACACAAAATCTGACACCTTCACTGCCTATTGTCAATTTGAGGCATGATTAGCTACTCAGTTTGGTGCTCACATCAAATGCTTACACTTCAACCGTGGTGGCAAATATCTGAGCAATGAGTTTAAACAGCATCTAGTGGCCAATGGAACTGAGCAGCGACTTACAGTGACCTCCAAAACTATTGCAATGTTTAGTGAATTTTTATTGTCTAAGACATAGAGCATGACAGTGTGGGAATCATGCTTAGTCATAGTGGAACCAAATATAGTGCATGCTCTTGGCTACATGATTACCCCCTAGGTCATGTGATTTGGCTCAGTGGCTGTGACAATATGCCAATTTCAAAACAGCAGT
>JBBPKT010001037.1:0-11453 GCA_038089395.1 Pulveroboletus frians
ATACTGGATCATTGTGAGATAGTTTAAGAAGATCTAAGTGAAGTGATTCCAGGATGTAAATTCAATCAGAGTCTTCATTAATAAAGAGAGAAGAAACAGTATCATATATGAAATGATTTATTTGTTCGTTTTGTATTTTTTCTGATTCTTTTCATAGATTAATGTGAAATGGTGATTCTAGGGTGACACCGGATATAAATATTTTTTCTGGTAACATAATAACATCTTTATTTAAATCTGTGATGGCATTGCCATGATCTGGGCAATGTGAAAGTGCATCAGCCCAATTGGTAGATCCGGGCCTGTAAATGAACATGAGGTTGAATTCTTGGAGAAGTGCATACCAGTGTGCTTGTTGGCCGGATAGTGTTTGTGGCTTCCTCCAATATTCTAAGTTTCTGTGATTGGTCCAGACTTTGAACTGGTCTCTTCCAATCAGGTAATAATGCCATTCTTCCAGGGCATGGATAACTGCAAGCAGTTCTTTGTTGTAAATAGGGTAGTTCTGCTCTGTGGAGTTAAAGCTATGCAAGAGAAAGGCACAAGGTCGCCATTCCATGTCTTCACACTCTTGCCAGAGGATTGCACCTGTCATGATATCTGAGGTGTCAGTTTCTAACTGCATGCTGCATGTTGAGTCAGGATATGTGAGGAGCAGTGCTTCTGTGAACTTTGTTTTGAGGGCTTTGAATGCCCGTTTTTCTTCTTGACCCCACCAGAAGGGGGTGTCTTTCTTTGTTAGGTCATTCAATGGCCTGGCAATGTCAGCAAAACCAGTGATGAATTTTTGATAATAGTTACAAAGGCCGAGGAAGGCCTGTACTTGTTTCAGGCGAGTTGGTTCAGGCTAATTGGCGATGGCTTGGGTTTTCTTGCTTTCCATCTCGACGCCATGTTTTGAGATGTTCATGCTGAGGAATTCTACCTTGTTGGCGCTGAAGAAGCATTTTTCTGGTTTAATAAATAGATCATTTTCATGGAGTTGTTGGAGGACTTCTTTGACAAGGGCTTTGTGTTGTTCTTTGGTTTTGCCCTTCATGAAAATCATCATGTCATCCATAATTAGGAAGGCATATTGATCAGCAAAGATATCGTTTATCATGTTCTGAAACATGGGCAGAGAGTTAGTAAGCCCAAAATACATTACCATAGGCTTGTAAGCCCCAATTGGCATTACAAATGCCACTTTCCATTCATTGCCCTCCTTGATGCAGACATTGTTATAGCCCCACTGCAAGTCCATTGCGGTAAACATATTGGCACCCTTGAGTCAATTCACCAGCTATGAAATAAGGGGTAGAAGGTAAGCATTCTTAATGGTGCCCTTGTTTACATATTGGTAATCCATAATGAGCCATTTCTTTCTGTCTTTCTTTGGGATGAAGAATACTGGTAAAGTTTGAGTGAACTTCGAAGGATGGAGATATCCTTTTTTAATCTCTTTTTCAATGGAGCTGTGGACTTCTTCAAGTTCAGTATCTGAGAGGGGAATTACTCAACCCTTTTTTGGTATGAAGTCCAGTTTCAGATCTATTGCATGATCCCATGGCTTGCACAGGGGTAAACAGTTGGATTCCTGTTCAGAGAACACATCAAGGAAGTTGTGATAGACTTCAGGAACCTTTTATTTGAGTCTGGGCTCAATGCTTTGAATAAGTGCCCATGCATATGTATTGCATTTGTCAGTACATCTTATGAATTCAAGTTTCTTATCAACCCAGTCAATTTCAAGATTGTGGCATGAGAGCCAGTTGTAGCCTATAATCATTGGATGAGTTCCCAGTCTGATTACAAACACATGTATTTTCTTGTGATGGCCATTGACAGAGGCCACGAGTTCAGCTTTGTGTGAGATCTTCCCAAGAGATCCAACTTGACTGTCAGCATTGTATACATTGATTTCCTCATTGAGAGGAATAAGATTGATCTTGTGCTTGGCACACCATTTTTGATTAATGAAAGTATTGACTGCTTCAGAGTCAAGCAGGGTGGGTATTGTTATTTGTTTTTCTTCTTTTTCTGATAGGTATAGCACATCGACTGAGACAGAAAACTCTTCAGGGTTCTTTAGGGTGTTTTCTGTAGGGATTTTGTTAATAAATACCAATGGGAATACTGTTTTCTTAAATAGGGAATTAAGCACACTATGTTTTAAGTCCAGTGCCAAGCTCTTTCGAGACCCCCTGGCGGACAGTGGAGAATTCTTTCAATTAATGAGAATCTGACTAATCATACAAATGGGAAAATCCTCATCAGTGCACTTGGAAAGCTTGGCTACAGGCTCAGTGCCAGCTACAGGGCTAATCAGTTCACCCTTGAGCATGGTCAACAAGTTGTCTATGTCTACCGCTTTCCTACTAGCATGCCCAAGGATGTTTGTAGGACTTACAGGGTGGTACTACAATCGGCCGAATCCATCAGCTCGAAACCAGATCTAACTACAATGTCACTATTGTCCCTAATTGAGGGGTCCAAATGTGCAATAACTATTTTTTTGATGTTAAGGAGATTTTCTAATTTTTTATTTTGTTTCTCAGCTTTTAATCTTGCAGCTAATAAACTATCACCAACTGGTACCACTCCCAGTCAGTGTCATATCTATTCTGAACTCTGTCCTCCAAACCCCCCACCCCTTCTCCAGTACTCCATAACCCAGACTTCATATCCCTGTAATCTGGACTTTGTTCCTTCCTCTCAGACTTCTGCAGTTACCATATTTAGTATTCCCCTTGTCCCCTCTCAACCCTTCATTCTTTCCTCATCCCTTCATTCTTACTGTAGATTCTTCATCACACCATATGCCTCCCCTATGTATGTTTTTCCATCTCCACATGCTTTCCTCTTACCCAACATACCTTACCATATGCTCCTCCATTCCTCTATCTGAACTCCGATCAGACTTTTGTATATAAACCTCCTGTACTCTGTCTTTATGCAGTAGTACGAATATCACACTAGTCTCCTCCTGATTCTTGTTCAGTCTCCTCCCCTCACCCTTCTGCTCCCTCCTACCTCCCTATGAAATACAAGGACCAAACCTTGGCAAGGGTGCGACACATAAGTCCTGTGCCAATGTCCTCCCAGGTATTCTATCTCCGTCCCATCCTCTGTTCATCCTCTGACAAACTTCGTACTTGCTCTTGAACCTCTGACCGGACTTGAGTCTGGAGGACCCAGACTTAACAGTATATTCATACTCCCTCTTGTCAAGGTTCATCCCTTCTGACAAATCCCATGTCTGTGCGTACAAGATGAATCTCCCAGCATGAGCAGGTCCTGCAGACTTTGGCAGCTCTCACGGGGTCCCTGGAGACTTTTGAAGCTTCTCTGCATGCACCATGGTCACTGCGCCCTCCATCTCCGAGATGTGTAATAGACAGCCCTTGTCCCTGCTAACACCTCTTCCACTTACTCTCAGCCCTGAACTTCCTCCAATGGGTTCTCAGGAATAGGACAATGAGGAATCCATCTAAGTCTGACCTGGCACCCCAATGCCTTCATGCAGAAGGGGTAACAGGGATGACCTAGGCAGAAATGACTCCTCTAACTCCTCTAATGCGGACTCCGACCAGGGTTCCTTCGCTGGGCACTTCCCCAATGAAGATCACCCTGAAGACGAAAAATGCAACCAAGTCCCTCTCGCCTACAAACCCTTCACTCAACTCACTGATGCCATCAAGGGGATGACCCACCAAGCACTCCGATGATGGAAGACCAAAGGCTCTAAGCCCAAGGTCTGGGAACCCAACCCATTCGATGGGACAGACCTAAAGAAACTCTGCCTGTTTGTTGTCCAGTGCAAACTCCACTTCCAGGCCAATCCCTGGACCTACTGCAAGGATTGGACCAAAGTAACCTTCGCTCAGTCCTACCTCAAGGGGACCGCACTTGAATACTTCGAGCTGGACCTCCTCAGACTTGAAGTGCCAGGCCTCCGACCCGCATGGATGGACAGCTGGCACACCTTCCTATACAAGTTGCAGTCTAATTTTGGACCTCACAACCCCGTTGCAGATGCCGAGGCCCAGCTTGAGCGCCTCCAAATGCACAACTTGCAGTGCATCTCCAAGTACATTGTCGAATGGAATTGACTTACCAGCCAGATCTGAGACTGGGGCCAAGGGGCGCTCTGATGGAGCTTCTACTCCAGTCTCCTGGACCACATCAAGAACGAGCTCACTCATCAAGGCAAACCCAATAACATCCACAAACTCTGCACTCTCACCCAGCAGATCAACTATCAGTATTGGGAATGCAAGGACGAAATCGCCTGCGCGACCAAGGCCTCTGGGTCAAACTCCAACAACTTCACATCCACTTCCAAATCATCTAATTCCAGCAAGGACAGCTCATCCGGTGCCACCTCTACCTCCACCTTTGGTAAGCCTAAGGACAAGTTGTTCAAGGGCTCCTCTTCTTTCTCTGCCAACAAGAAGAGTGGGAATGAGTCTGCCTCCACAGACTTGATCTCTGCCAAGTTGGGCAAGGACAGCAAACTCCTCCCTGAGGAGCAACAATGCTATCTAAAGCTTGGTTTGTGCCTCTTCTGCAGCCTCACTGAACACTCCACAAAAGAATGTCCAAAGAGCACCTCTAGAGCTGCAAAGGCTTGAGCAGCTGTGACAACTCCTGCTCCGGCCTCTAGCTCTGCTTCCTTGGAAGTGAAAAAATAGAGTGCGACTCCCCTCTAGCACAGGTTGGGAGTCGTGTTGAGCCCAACAACTATGCTCCTCCAACACTCCATCTCAACGTGTCCTCTCTTTCAGATCTGAATTCCCTCCACCCGATAGTTTCCCTTCCCGATTTCTCTATCTCCAATGTACTGTTACTTGTAGACTCCAGCTCTACTCATTGTTTTATATACTTTGCCTTTGTAGATAAAAATAAGTTACCTATGTACTCTGTCCCTATGCTCTCACTCCATCTTTTCAATGGCTCCTCTGCTTCCTCCATTTCCTCCACCATAAATCTCTGATTGCCCTTCACTTCAGGAGCTTCCATCTCTGAAACATTTTATGTTACCTCGTTGGATCCCTTATGTCATATAGTTCTTGGACATTGCTGGCTTGCCTGTTGCAATCCATTGATTGATTGGGCTATGAACAGCCTCTCTTTCTGGACTGACCTCACAGGTTTGCCAACCCTGACGTCATCCTCTGCCCCTCTGGAGTTGAGCTCTGACGCTCCTCCAATCCCTCTGTGCAAACCTTCGCTGGAATCCCCCCCTTAGCACCCAGACTTCGGTCCCCTCTGGTCTCCTTTGTCAATGCCACCGCCTTTCACTGGGCCTGCAAGCTTGAAGGATTGACACCCTTCACTCTCTCCCTCCATTCCCTCTGTGGTCACAGCATCACGTGCGTCAACGCTCCACCTGACAAAACTCCAGACCTCTCAAAAGTCCCCTCAGAGTACCATGAATTCGTGAATGTCTTCAGTAAGGGCAAAGCTGACACCTTGCCTCCGCACAGGCCTTTTGACCTTAAGATCAAACTTGAGGAAGGTGCTGAACCTTCCATCGGCTGCCTCTACTCCATCTTGCCCTCCAAACAGGGAGCCCTTCAGGACTTCCTTGATGAACATCTCCAGATCAGCTTCATCTGCCAATTCACCTCTCCTCATGCCGCACCCATCCTCTTTGTCCAAAAGAAAGATGGTTCCCTCTGACTATGTGTCAATTTCTGAGGCCTGAACAAGATCATGAAGAAGGACCATTACCCACTCCTGTGCACCTTGGACCTCCTTGAGGCCCTGAGCAGAGCAAAGATATATATGAAGCTCGATCTCCAGCACACTTATCACCTAGTTCACATTGCTGATGGAGATGAGTGGAAGATATTGTTCTGAATGTGCTACGGTTCCTTCAAGTGGTTAGTAATGCCATTTGGACTTACTAATGCCCCCACCACCTTCCAGTGCTTCATCAACAGCATATTCGCTGACATGCTTGATGTCAGTGTGATAGTATATCTCGACAACATTCTCATCTACTCTGCTGACCCTGCCTCATATCGGAAGCATGTCCAAGAAGTCCTTTGGCACCTCCATGTCAACGGACTTTATTGCAAACCCAAGAAATGTGAATGGCACAGAGATACTGTCAAATACCTCAGATACATCCTCTTGCCCTCCAGTCTCTCCATGGCCAAGGATAAGATACAGATGATTTTAGATTGGCCAGAACCCCAGAAAGTTAAGGACATCCAGTTCTTCCTAGGATTCACCAACTTTTATTGCCACTTCATCCATGGCTACTCCAATATCGTGGTTCCATTGACCCGATGTAGGAGGTCAAATCCTCCTACAGTTGTAAACCCCCCTTTCTGTCCATTACAAGCATTCATAGCATCCATCGTCCATCCAGGTAGGTCTTTTTTTTATCTTCTGTTGATGTCTTTGTCCATCCATATCTGTCTGTACAATCCGGCCATTTGTTCCGGGCCCAGACTGTGTCAATCTGGTGCTGGATCCATTCATCCGGATCAGATTCATTTAGCTTACATATTTGCTGGGTGCTGTTTGGACCCAGACTAGTTAGGTCTCATAAATAGAAGTCTACGGGTATTCCTGGGACTATAAAACAGGTGTACCATACCTCAGAAAAAAATATTTCTTCCCCTCCACTTTGCATTTGTGTGAACTGGGCTCTGGCCTTGATCACCTGTCTCCTCTTGCTTCCTGTGTCTCTCCTGTCCCCCTTCCTTGGGTTGAGTCTATACTTGCACCCTTTATTCAATCCTTATCCATCTGGAAAGGATTCTTTATTTTACAACTGGAGCCCACCGCGAGGGAGGGTGTTGTACAGTGGAACACAGAGCCTGAGGGATGGTTCATGGCCTAGCCCTCTTCATATTTTTCTGAATCAACCTTTTTTTTTTTCAGTTCTTCGTTTATCCCATCCCTGTTGCTTCTCATCGGCCCCTAGCTCACTCATTTGCTGTTTCATCATCTTTTATTTTGTCATCATTGATTCCTTTCTGGGTTATTGTTATTCCCACGCATCCAGTCATTCCACATTTAGAGTGCCAGCACCATTGACCCAATCAGCACCCTCGGACCATTACATCAGCATGCCAACTACCCTTATCTGACACCGCCAGGACACTCCTGAGGCCCCTCAATTCGACGCTAGCAGATCACGACAACTACCTGGATTCCTTTATGACATTTTGGCACTCGGAGACACCCTCGGATATGACCATGCACAGAAGATCAAGCTCGCCATCTACTATGCTGACCTTGATGATGCTGAACTCTGGGAGTACCTCCCAGAAGCATCAGATCTGGTCCTGGATTGGGATGCATTCGCAGTAGCAGTCAAGAAGAATTACCCGGGATGTGAAGGCCTGCATAACTATAGTTGAGCTGACCTTGTTTCCATTGTGCAAGAGTTTAGATTGAAGCAGATGCACTCTCTTGATGACCTCAGGGCATATTACAGGCAGTTCCTCAAAGTTGCCAATCCACTTGTATCAACCTGGAAGCTGTCTGATCTAGACTGGGATTGGTTGTTTATCGCCGGGTTCCCCCAGGACGTTGAGGTCCAGATCCAGAATCACCTCGAAATCATCTAACCAGACATCCATCTGGAGGACATTTACCTACTATCTGACGTTATGGATGTGGCCACATTCCTCCTATCACAATCTCGCATTCGCAACATCCCATCCTCACCACCATATCCAACTGTTGTCACTCCATTTCCGGATCCTGCACCTGCACCAGTTGTTCACATTCTATCACTGGCCTGCTCCACACAGTTATTGGCATCACATCCACCACTAGAATCACCACCTCGCATCCTCCCAGCTTCACCGCAGCCTGTCACTCAACCATGTCATCATTCTGGCTCAGCTGCACAGCCACCACAGACATGGCACCCAGCCACACCTATCCTGTCAGTATCCATCCTGGCTAGAGATGCCATCATGGACATCAACCTGGATGTGTTCAGCCCGGTCAGACGAGAGCCATGTCCGGTTCGCCTAGAGGACCCTGAACAGATAGCATACAGGAAGTACTTGGCAAGGGTATTACAGACTTTCCAGGAACATCGTATAGTTGCAGCATCACCACCACCCATCGTCTCCGTGTTCAAGCAGGCCACTGTAGTGGATCCCATTTCTTTTCCTTCATCATCCATTTCCGCTGACACTCCCTTATCATCATTACCTGTTGTATCTAGTGATGCCAGGGCCTGGCCTGGCTTAGGGGTCCTGCAGCTTCACAAAATCACAGGCTGGGCCTTGAGCCCCTAAAGCCCCTAAAAATGGCCTGGCCCAGCCTGAAATCCCCAGCCAAGGCCCAGGCCACGGCTCGACATAACATGATACATTTCAAACAGAATGTACTAATATATATACAGTAAACATAGCTACTTGTTGTCCAAAACATTGCCATCCCACTCATCCTCGGTCTCTCTGCTATTGTCATCAGAATCCACCCTACTATGCATTGCAGCCTCAGTCACAACCGAGGAATCCTCTCGAACCAGAATGTTCAACCTTGTAGTGCACTTCAAGAACTGAAGTGCCTCTACAATATCAGCCTTGAGACGATTCCAGCGCTTGCTAATGGTTATCCCTGCAGATGAAAAAACTCGTTGAGGAAGTCGCGTGCAAGGGAGCCCCACACTGGATATCGGGTCAAATGCATCCCCCACCACTGTACAATGGTGGAGTCACTGAGGTGCTCCCAGGTGTTGAGGTAGTTGTGAAAGCCTTGCAGCCAGGGGCACATGGGATCGCCACAATGCTTGCTGCTCCCATTATGGCCAGTCTCATCCTCACTGTCGCTTTCATCCTCAATATAGGATCCCAATAGCATGTCGAGTTTTGAGTTGTGTGTTGTGACACAATGTTTGTGATCTGTAGTCTGAGGGGCCTTGGCATTGGAGCCATACATTACATTGTAGCATTCCTTGTACTTGATGGATTTGTTAACATAAAGTTGTGTACAAGAAAAAAACAATGTACGACCAGTTTAGCATGGTTCATGGCCTCGATTGAGAGGCATTCATCCCAATTAGCACGGATGTGATCAAGTTTTTGATAGGGGTCAAGAACTAGGGCATGTTATGCTTGATCCTGGAGGGTCTAGTATGAACTTGGTGAAGGTCCTAGGGGACAGAGACAAGGGGGTGTCTTGCAGACGGCAAGACCAAGGATTTGTCCTGGTGATTCTAGAGGAGAGACTTCCCAGTGAAACAGGTAGGCCAAGGACAATCCCTTGTAATCGGGAAGGGACACAGGGGAGAGCTAAAGCACTCACTCAAGTGTAGAGCGGAGACACACGAAGAGGGGAGTTTAGGATAGTATATGCCAAGTAGGTCTAAACTGGAGTACAGGGGAGCTACTTGGGGTTTATATACGAGGACGAAGGGAAGCTGAGTAATCATATGGAAAGGAAAAGAACATGAGAGAACAATTGCTTACTGAGCATTGAGTCAGTGAGCCAATGGCGAAAGGAGCTTACTTAGTAAGTAAGGAACGTTCTAGAAAACAGAAGAAAAGCCTGTCATATGATGGAAGGAACTACAAGCTTAGCATAAAGAGGACTAAGTGAGGAGGGACAAGTTCAACAAAAGGAAAAAGAGTATAGTGACAAATCGTAACATTACCCCCAGTTCAGGGTGTTGAGTCCATGATGAAAACTAGAAATCACCGTATGAGGGGCCCAGAGAGCCCGTGATATTACCCCATCCGACCTCATCAATGACGTCCTTAATATCGGCAAAGTTGGGAGAAGGTGCACAAGGTGCAGGGACCAGGATGGGACAGCGTGAGTGCCCTTGGCAGCGTGGGTGGCAGCTTGGTAGTGATGGTGGAGAGTGGGAGGAATGATGGGAATGATGGGAGGAGGAAGAAGACGAAGACGAAGATGGCAGGGGCGAACGATAGGAGATCCGTTCAGGGCAGAGGTATTGGGGATGCCCTGGTTTTCTGACTTTGCAGGTAGGGCAAACATAGAGGAGGCAGTGAATTCATCGATGCCTGAGGACATGGCATTTATAACAGGTGTCCTTAAAGCAGGGATGGTCTCGTGGGAGAGGAAAAAGGTGTTCCTGCCAGAAGTCTTCTTCTTCCCAGGGGCTGCGTCCATTGGGACTGGTGGCGATTACGTTGTCAGCATCCAACTGCGCATGGGTTATGAAGGGGATGTACTCCCCTTGATCTTCCCGCCTGGCTCGCAGGGAGGAATAAGCGACATCGGCCATGTACCCGTCTAACTCCTCGAGCCAATCTCCAAGATCCAACTGGTAGGCTAATCCTCCCAAGGCAGCAGTCCCAAGTTCTTGGACAGAGAGTAAGGCTGACTGTTGCATGGTATATTTGGGGAGACAGAGTTTTTGGATGATGGCGGGGATCCTAGCCAGTTGGCGATACGCCTGGGTCAAATACAGGAGGGGCGACCCTGGCTGGAGGTGGCAGTCAATGGGCATGGCAAGGCGAGAGTTAGTCAGATGCACTTGAAGGATGGTAAGATATTCTTTGTCAGGGTATCCTTCCCTAAACCTATGAGCGTGGAATGGGAGATTGGGTTCTACAGGGAAGGTTTCCTCGTTGTCGTGGTCAGGGGCGATGTGTCCAGTGGGGTCTCCCCAGCTGAAGGAGACAATACGGTCACCACAAGTGGGTAAAGGGCGAGGGGTATTGACATGGCGAGGGGGCATCTCGACTGAGGTGATGAAGTAAGAGTCACCAGAGGATGTGGAAGTTAGGGAGAGAGTCAACATCGACTCGGTTAAAAGGCTACTGGTGAAAGCATCAACACCAGCATCAGACGGAAGAAGTATCAGAATAGAAGACCCAGCGCCCTCAGCAGGGGACGGAGGTAATGCCATCCACTGATTGTCAGGCGGAGGACTCTGGCTAAGTCATTGGGTGATAGTTCCTGGAGGGACAAGGGGGGATGTGACATAGGGGCGAGAGAAGACAGGGCTGGTGGACATAGTACAGATGGCTTTGACTGAGATGGAGGTGTTGAAGCGACATACTCTATGCTACAGAGGTTAGGCTAGTAGGCTTACATAAGTGCAGGTGATTGGTTGATATGTTCACACAAGGTAGTGGTAGTAGATCAAGAGATGATTCGAACTCAGATGACTGAGTCCAAATGTAAGTACAGCTAATGTAATACACTATACTAGGTATACTACTGTACATTATTGTAGAACGGGGCTGGAACAAGTCTTAGCTCGTTCAACACTCCCCCTTGCTAAGCAGCCAGTAAGGCGCATAAGCAATCAGAGACAAGACATGGCCTAAGTCTGTGGGTGATCATAAAAAACCAAACCTAATTGTGATCGGAACTGCTCAAACTTAATGTATCCAAGGTTCTTGGTGAACATGTCAGCGGGATTAGTAGAGCCTTCAATAAAGAAGAGTTCAATCTTCCCTTCAGCTACCCAATCTCTAATACTGTGCCAGCGAATATCAATGTGCTTGTTTCGCTTT
>JBBPKT010001038.1:0-11437 GCA_038089395.1 Pulveroboletus frians
AGTCACTGGACGTGCTCACGGGACCACGACAATTTACACCATGGAGGATTTGGAGGATTATGATGCCATCGAGACTAACAACGATGCTGTTGGGTCCCTCTGTTTCTCTCCGGATGGGCGCAAACCTTGTGTATGAGATATGACATCTATCAGGGTGGCACGCTTCTCTTCGGTCCATTGGACGGTCACGACAACTGGGTCAATTGCGTGCTATGGTCACGCGACGGTACCAGACTCTTCACTGCATCGAGCAATAAAACACCTCGGTGTTAGAATTCCGATACAGGAGAACCAATCGGACAATCGTGGATAGCCCACACCGATGTCGTAGAGAATCTGAACTTGGGGAAGATCAGTGCATCGCCATGAGACCACTGCCTCACCTTTACTTCACAGCATATAAGCTGTGGTAGATTCTAATTGGTTGAATGTTTCCCCCCTAGTCCCGTTCACACCATAACACCACCATGTCGAGCATCACACCACAGCAGCCTGACAACGATGGTCCCCAGCTACATCGGGTCATCTCGGTGCATGACGGCATTATCAGGACACTCACATACCTCCGCGATGGACGGGTGGTCACTGGCTCAGAGTGGGGAGCAGTCACAGTGTGGAGTTCGAATGGCAAGGAGCAAGAAAAGATGTCGATGAAGCATGCGAGCGGAGTAACCAGTCTCGCTACGACCAGGGATGGCACGAAGATCATCAGCGGCGACGAGGAGGGGAAGGTCAAGGTGTGGGACGTCAATTCCGGCGATCTCGTCCACGAGTGGTGCAACTTGGGGGGCTGGCCCCAGGTTACCGTCTCGCCGGGTGGCCAACTCGTCGCGGTTGGCGCTGAGAAAACCGTGGTTATTTACAGCATGGATAGGAGACAAGTCCACCGCTCCATCGACGTCGGAAAGAAAGTCCGCACCGTCTCATTCTCTCCCTGCAGATGCAGATTTGCATGTGGCACTTGTGACGACCTCCGTGTGTACGACGTCAACGTTGGGAGGCCTGTCATGCTAGAGGCTGACCAACACCATGGTTCGGTCTGGAGTGTGTTGTGGTCACATGACGGGGACAGGCTTTTTTCTGCACCAGGCGGCAACACGATTCGGTGCTGGAACACCGGCACAGGGTCAGTGAAATCATTCGGACAATCTTGTGCAGGCCACACCGGGACTGTCAGTTACCTCTCCCTTTCTCCGGATGGATCAATCCTTGCGAGTGCGTCTACCATGGATCGATCTGTATGTTTCTGGGATGCCATTTCTGGTAATCCGATCGGACGCCTTTGTGATCCCGTTTACATGCTCGCCGTTTGCTTCTCTCCCTGCGGCGGGTTCGTAGCATCGGCCGGGTCAGATGAAGAGGTGTATGTATGGCAGAACCCTTGGTTAGATTCCGTCGAGGACCAGGTAATTGCACTATCTACTTGCGACACCAGTGCTTACATTTATGATTTGTCCCGGCCCCACCCCCATACATAAGCTTGCGTCAGGTTCACAACATGGGTCAAGTGACAAAAAGGGGAAAAAGGCACATGCAGGATTCTCTCCCCTTGAACACCTTCTAATCCCACCATTGGTATTGGGTCCTCGGTGAGCAGATCCCGTGTTCCTACCTCCAAACTTAATTTCTCTTGTGTAGACTGCCATCCAAGATGCGCAACACTTCGCTAATGCAATCATCCAATTCTAGGTGTGTCTTTCGGCAGCTCGTATGATGGTAACCTCATACAGTTTCTTTGTTTGAATCAACCTATTGGTGCCAATTTTCTCGTAGAATGGACACGCCATATCATCCAGGTGAACATAATTTCATCCCCAGCATGTAATGTATCTACTCACTGGTCATGGATTTAGTTGAGGTCAGAGGATCGCAATATTGCCAGTGGATGATGGACAACGGTACCTTGTGCATGAAAGATATCACGAGTACAAGTTGTCGAGAACACCTCGCTTCTCATGGGATCAAGAAATTATCACAGAACTTCCGGGTGCAGTGCAAGTGGTCGGGATGCTCGCACGTGATGGCCCGTGAGAGCATTGTACGCCATGTTAGAGAGGTGCACTTAGGATGCAGGCGTCTTAGAAAGTAGATTCATGCTAGTGAAACATACTCTCCTTCGAGTTTCTCGACACTTGTACATGATTTGCAATGGGAGATGTGAAGTATTGGCTGGTATAAGTTAGCCCAAGCCTACCTAAACATGACTTACATATACATCATCACCAACTTTACATGAAACATATATACAATGATATGGTAGCATAGTGTACATAATCTCCATACAGGGTACGTGCTAGTGCCACATCGTGGGTTGAGCTTCCAGCGTCTGTACTATTACGGGCCACCAGGACGTGCCGAGGGGGAAGCAAGGGAGTATGACTGCAAATGAAGATGGAGAGGTGGTTGTCGATCTATGGGCGTTGTCATTCGACAGACCGGTGTACCCAAAGACGGAGCAACCAGATGCGCCGAACCTACGTAAGTGGGATGCGATCCTGGGGGCGAGGCATACGCTAGTAAGTGGACACAAGCTTTTCGGTCTTGAATTCGGTTCAGTTCCACATCCTGGATAGTTTGTACTTTTGACATCCCCTCCTTGACATGGTTAACCGATTGCTAGCAAGAGCTCTGTGGTGTCCGGGACACGCTCGGCATATTGACCTAGTGGTATACACATCTTTGCGCACAGCACACAATCAGTGGTAGATCAGCCTGGGGTGGCAAGGCGGCTGGAACTTCCGTATCTGATCATGGGTGACGAGAGATGCGTGTTTCCGGATGCGTTGGGTTTGCCGATATTTGTGGGTGGATTACGTTGCTGACATATGAAAGGGAAGTGATTGGGAGGGATTACCCAGTACCAGATCAGGCGGCAGCAGGGTATTGGAATTACTAACCTCGCTTGCTGGGACCCATCGCAGTGAGAATACCGCGGGCGTTTACAGCATGGAAGGGAAACATGTTTTTTTCTGCGCTGGCCGACAAGTAAATTACAATCGGATGGCCATGGACTCACAGGCCATAGGTTGCTTCTCCCTTTCTCGAGGTAGATCAATCCTCGTGAGTGCATCTGCCATGGAACGATCTGTGTTTCGGGATGTTACCTTCAGCAAATCCTGATTACTGTTAGATGCTTCACAATCCAGTTTATATTATCGCCGTCTGTTTTCTCTGTGGTAAATTCGTTGGCATCAGCAGGATCGGGTGAAGAGGTGCGTGTTCGGTAGAATCACCGGTCTAATTCCGTTGGATGAGGTGATTGCGTCCTGTTGTGAATATGGGAATATGGTCGTGATATTTTGAGCTAGAACAGGCTGTGTGATAGGAAGGGCTGGGTAACTGCTGTAATCATCGCCTCACCTTGAACTCAATGCTCGTGTTATATAAACTGTAGTTGGATTTTGCGTGCCGAACACGCTTCCTACATCAGTCAGTTCTCCACGCACTGCTTCAATGTCAGGTGTCCCGTCGCAACATTCTGATGATGACGATCCTCAGCCACATCTAGTGTCCATGGCAAGTAGCGGCAATTTCTGCACGCTCACATATTTCCCCGATGGACAGCGAGTTGTCACCGGCTCCGATGACGGAACTATCAAAATCTGGAATTTGGAAATCGGGGAGCAAGAAGGTTCATCAATGCGACACAAGACTAGGGTACGCAATCTGGCCGTAACCCAGGACGGGACAAAGATCATCAGCGGTGATGCAGGCGGAGAGGTCAAGGTGTGGGACGCCGAATCGCACAGCCTTGTCAGAGAATGGGTTCATGGGCAGGAGGCCCCCAGGCTCTCTATCTCGCCAGATGATCAGCTCATTGCGGTTGCTAATGGAATCGTGACCTTTTACACCGTGGAAGGGGAAGAGGCCAGCCAATCCATCGGGTTCGACAGCGATGTTTGGTCCCTCTGTTTCTCTCCAGATGGGCACAGACTCGCATGTGGCTCCGAATCCGGCGATATTCACGTATACGACATCCGAAATGGCAAATTCCCCGTTGACTCATGGAAGGGTCACGAACAGGAAGTCAACTGCGTACTGTGGTCACGCGATGGCAATAGACTCTACTCGGCATCTGCCGACGCGACAATTCGTTGCTGGGATTCCCATACGGGGGAACCAATTGGACTACCTTGGACAGCTCACACCGACGCCGTGCTAAGTCTCTCCCTTTCTCTGGATCAATCGACTCTTGCGAGTGGATCCTGGGACAGAACCGTGCGTTTCTGGAATGCAGCTTCCGGCGTTCCTGTTGGGAAACACCTACAACATTTTGAGGGTATAGCCGTCACCTGTTTTTCTCCTTCTGGCGAGTTCGTAGCATCAGCAGGGGATAGAGGTTTGTATTTGTGGCAGGCGCCGTTGGCAGATTCCGTGGAAAATCGGGTAAAGTTACCCCTACTAGGTTTGTCCGGCCGTTCTAATATAGAGATGTCCGTTTCACTATTTCAGCCACCTCAAGCTCTCTTCGAAGTGCGTTTCTATAAATTTTGCATACCTACAATCTCCTCTCAGCATTTCAACAGCATTTCAACCACGGTCTTAAGGGGGAACAAGTATGTTATCCTGACCCGTTTGTGGACGTAAACGTCCGCAAGATGGCTTCCCGGTCGCTTATGCGTCCCAATAGCCATTCGCAGAATCTCATTCTACGATATCTTTGTTACACAGTACGCGCAGCACCTCGCTAGCTGTGGATCGGCCTCAAATATCAATCTTCAAGTGCGTCTTTACGGTAACCTCTAATATCATGATCTGATACAGTTTCAAATTTCCAGTACCAATTCCTCGCTCCCACCAGATCTCACCAAGTACATTTTTAAATCCAGAGAGCAGTATGTCGCCGGAGGAGCTTTTGGTGATGTCCACAGATGTCATTATACCCGTGGCTCTGCATCAAATGAGGTTTGTTTGGGAAGGGGGCTCGGCTCACTATTCGTACCACTCACTTCTCTCTTAGGTTGCTGTCAAGGCTTTCCGATTTGGGGTTGCAGTGGACGAAAACACCAGCAACAAGGTAACTCGTCTTATCTACTATTATCAAATGTGATCTAAACTGGCTCATAGATGCCCCGTAGAGAGCTCGGGATCTGGAGGAGACTCGCCCATCGCAATGTCGTTCCATTCCTAGGCATTGCATATGGATTTGGAAAGCAAGAGACAATGTCACTGGTGTCCTTATGGATGTCAAACGGCTCTCTTCACAGTTTTTTGGCTAAGCATGATAATGTTCTAGGCATGGCACACCGACTCCGACTTGTGAGTCCACCAGATGTTGACTAGCTTCTCGTCACTAACTTTGTATGATAGCTATTGGATATTGCCAATGGGTTGTGCTACTGTAGGTTACTCTTTCGTCACATTGCTTGGAATGATAACATTATGCAGTGCATTCTTGTCAAATTATTCATGGTGACCTGAACTGTGTATGTCCGAGTTGAAACATTGGCATTATGTTTCTCTGACCATAACAGAATAATGTGCTTATTGATGAAGATTGCACTGCACGCTTGGTCGATTTCGGCTATGCTTCTTTGCTAGGGGATATCCCTGAAGCTCTGTCCTATCTCCAGAGATCCACTGCACATCCAGGAGCCTTGCGCTGGGCTGCGCCAGAGCAAGTTCAAGTAAACGAAACATTTCATGTGACAATGAAGAGTGATATATACTCGTTTGGATGCATCACTCTCCAGGAAGGTCTGCCAGTTTCCCGATGTGTTTCTTCTCATTGTCATGCAGGTGTTATCTGGGAAACAGCCGTGGTCAGAAGTCCAGGCAGAAATGGCTATTATCGTGCGCTTGGACAAGGGTGAAAAGCCTGGCCGACCAGAGTCTCGAACGATGGATGACTCACACTGGAACTTTATTCAATGTTGCTGGTCACCGATGGAGGAGCGGCCTAGTATGGACACGATCATATCTACTGTCCAACAGTTCTTGAACTGTTGCCCTCCGTCGGGGCCTCTTTGTGACTTGACGGTATCACGATCAACTCGTGCTGAATCTGCCGAATCTCCTATGGATGAATCTCAGAGCCAAGGTACGGCGGAGGATCAAAGCAAGACTGTTAGTGAACTTGATGAGGATGATTCCAACAGGTATGTGATAATAACTCTTTGCCATCCCCTGTATTTCAACTTATGTCTCACTTTCCAGGTAGGCGAATATTCAAGTAATATCCAGCCTCGTTGTACTGAACACAAGCGTAGAATGGATGTAACACCTCACCCGCTTCCATCCCACCCGAGTTCTTCATCTTTAAGTAGGTACCCTGAAATCTTCCTGCGTTTGTGCTCACTATGGTGTAGCAAGTACACACACTCACACGCTACATGATCCAGATAACAGTGGGACAGTGCAGACGCCTCCCACCCCCGTTCTCGATATCTCTCGGTGATCAATCTCTGTGTTTTTACCTCCAAATCTAACCTCTCTTATGTAGATTGACGCCCCTCGATCTACCAGAATCTCCCGGTGCATCTCTCAACTCCGTGGGAGATAACTTGGATTGGGGTTCAGTAAATTGGCATGTTTTTTCTCCTGGACGTGCACTCATTATTCGTAGTACCTCCAACTCCTCCAAAGCATCGAAGGAGGGTCTGGGAGTTCCAGGTGCGGTCTCCATACTTCTCACTCTCATCAGATTGCTGATGGAGTACATAGAACGGCGGCAAACACTCCCGGCGATGGTTATCGATGCAAGTGGTTTACAGCTGCCAGTACTCCCTGCAACGAAACCTTTGCCGCATTTGATGAGTTGATCATGCACTTGGGACACGTGCATGGCGTGCAGGGAGCCGCATCACGAAGATTGGTTTGCAAGTGGGATTCCTGCGGTGGAGTGTACCGCAGAGATGGATTCAGACGCCACATTGGCACCCATGCCGGCCTCTCATATCCTTGTCCTCACTGTCGCAGGCCCTTCTCTCAGGTGGCGTCGATGCGTGCGCACGTGAGGAGGATCCATGGCCAGTGACGACTGGATGTGCTGTCCTCTAAAACTCTTTGGGATGGGCTGGGTTCCATGCTATCACGCCCGTCTATGTATACATGACACGATTTAGCTGCATGTCACTGTATATAATGAGCTTGTCAGAAACTCGCAAGGGGTCTGTAGTCGCGTTAATCACGATGGTAGGTGTATATTGTAATGGCATTAGGATTTGGCCATTAGGACCAAATAGATGCAAGTCACATCCGGCAGCATGCCGACTGAGAACCAGCACGATCGCAATGATATCACAGAGGGACTGCCCAATAGGAGTCTCCGGACCCCAGTTCGAATCTCCCTGTCTGAGCCCGACCACGTTCGTCCTCGTACTTTCTTCTCACAATAGACTTGGTGACTGCTAGAAATAACAGCATAGCCAATGACCGCACCTCCAAAGCGCTTGTGCATGGTTGCGTCGCTAGCGACCTCGACAGTTGGGAGGGCGAGATATGACTTCACCTTCCGACGGATTGTGGAAGCCTGTCACAGCCAACGACAGGAGCACTGAGAACCGCAGGCACGAGAGAAGTGGACTACGCTCTATACGAGGACTATCGAGGT
The DNA here is from genome assembly GCA_038089395.1 of Pulveroboletus frians. NCBI lineage: Eukaryota > Fungi > Basidiomycota > Agaricomycetes > Boletales > Boletaceae > Pulveroboletus > Pulveroboletus frians. Next base: position 7,553 of record JBBPKT010001038.1, read on the forward strand.
ACGGGACGAAGAACGACGACGAGGATCGAAGCGGTAGATGATACATGGCTGAATGGGGCCTACAGATTACTTCAAACGAGATAAGGATTCCTCGTTTGCCATGCTCATATCATACATACTAGTCATACACATACCATCTCTATCGATTCGACACTCAGTACTCAGTACTCAGTACTTGATTACCAAGGTACCGATCTTATATACCATCTTACTTAGGCACTGGTTGACCTTGCGAATACTTAGGCAGTACGGTACTGCCTCGTATGTACGTGCGACTTTCGGCCGATGTGCCATCATGCTATCATTGAGGAATACGATTGCCTGATTCACGTGCCGAACATGCCGATACGGTTGTTTGGCCCATATCCTTCTAGACGCACTTCATCGCGTTTTGTACGATGGCAGCCATCACCAAATCGCCGCTCCCCCAACTTGACTCTCCCAGCATCCAGGAACTGGGATGGACGAAGGATTCTGAAATCTACAGGGCCTACGATAACGTACTGCAGGCGGAAAAGCATGCCACCGAGAGCAGGTTGGCAGAGGGAAAGCTCGTCGCCGTCAGAGTTGCTGGATACCTGCTTCTTGAGTTTTTCGCTCGATCTCACATCTTCGACAGCGACCAACCCAGCAAAAAACTCGTTAGTTGGTTCATCTCGCCGCCCCAGAGTCGTCAAAGTACTCAACACGATGTCATTATCGAGTGTGGCACACTTCTTCGTGACAAGCTCATTCGTCAGTGTACGTTCGCCTCCTTTTTTCCTCGCTAGACACTTACGATCGCTACAAGTCAGAACAGTCACCACTTCGTACTCACAGCCATCTTCGCACCCTTCACGCCCTTCTTTCAAAACACTGGAGGACATGATCAAACATTCGATGAAGCCCACCGCCAAAGATTATAAGGCTTCCAAGAAGAAGGTGCGTGTATTGTACACAACTGTTTATCTTTCTTACCCTTCACATTCAATCAGGCGCTGGCTCGTGATGGCTACCGCTGCGTTATCACGGGTATAGTAAACGAGGCATCGTTCGAGAACAATCCGCAGTTATGGGAGCTCGACAACCTCCGGGTACTTGAACTTCACACAGTGCACATTTTTAACGAGTCAAGGATGCGGGGCATTGATCCCGCAGTCGAGGAGGACAGCCAAGGCAGGTTGTTGAACAAGGTGCTATTCCATTCATCGCAGCCAGACCCTTTGTTATTCACTCATCATTCAGGTTCATGCTGCTGCTGGCGCTTTGGCCATACTGGAATCATTTGGATTCTCAGAATTCACCCAGGCTTTCAAAGAAGCTGGGGGTGTCCACAAAGTGTGGAACCTGTTCACATTGCAGGTTGATCTGCGCATATTTTTCGACAGCCTAAAAATGTGGTTTGAACATACTGAAAAGGTGCTTCCCAGCGAGCGACTTGTTGTTTCCACCAACTAACTAGATACACAGCCGCATCGCTACAAGGTATGCACGCTTTACGGGCATCAAGAAGGATTCATCCACGATAACTTCAAGGGTCATGATCGCAACATTAACGGTGGTCCGATGTTTGTCGAGTTCAATGCACAGTACGAGGAAGCACCGCCACCGCACCCTACTCTACTTGCACTTCACGCAATGTGTGCTCGTGTCGTGCACATGTCGGGCGCTGCTGAGTTCTTCAACCAGATAGAACGAGATATGGAAGAAATAATGGTTCTTGCTGTTGATGGATCATCTGCTCCTCTACTAAGTAATCTTTTATCCCCCCATGCTGTTATTCATGGCATTGCATGATGGAGTTGGTGTGTAAATTTGTAAATAGAGTTATAGCCCCACAGTATTATGCATAAGTAGGGCTAGCTTCATGATTGCATTTATTGGTCTAGGTCCAGTCGGGCATTGAGCCAATTTAGCTTATTCCGTTGCAGATCGCGTCGCTCATCTTGGCAAGGTTACATCGTATCAGTCAAACCAGCCTATTATCATACGGATACCATCCAAACCAAGTACCAGAGCAACTCGGCCCAAACAATGGCAGCCATACCCAAATCTGAGTCAATACCGGCTGATTGGTCTTCACTCCCGAGCGATCTCCCCGTCCCGACGGACGACGGAGCGGCAGACCACCTACGTGCCAGTGCCACATCGCGGATCGAACTTCCGGCATCTGTATTATTACGAGCCACCAGGACATCACAGAGGGAGGAGCAAGGGAGTATGGATGGGAATGAGGATGAAGAGATGGTCGATCTAAGGGCGTTGTCATTCGACAGACCGGTGCTGGTGTTTGTGTACCCAAAGACGGGGGTTCCAGGTGTGCCAAACTTGCCTGGGTGGGATGCGATCCCGGGTGCGAGGGGGTGTACGCCGGTAAGGATCCATGTCCTGGATAGTTTATCCTTTTGACATTCCCTCGACGTGGCGGTTAACTGGTTGCCAACAGGAGCTCTGTGGTGTCCGAGACACGCTCAACACATTGCAGGCAGTGCGACCCAGTGGTATACACATCGTTGCGCTTAGCACACAATCAACGGTATACCAGGCTGAGGTAGCGAGACGACTGGCCCTTCCGTACCCGATCTTGAGCGACGAGCGACGTGCGTTTTCAGAGGCGTTGAGGCTGCCCACGTTCGAGGTGGAAGGCATGGTGTTGTTGAAGCGGATCACATTGTTGATATATGAGGGGAAGGTGATTGGGAGGGACTATCCAGTGTTTCCACCAGACCAGGCAGCCAGCAGGGCACTCGAGCTCCTTCGTTTGCTCGATGTATAACAGAAAGAGACTTCCATATTTAGTAATCAAATTAGAGTCACGCAAACTTTGCAACTTGCTCGTTACTTCTCGCGATACGGCTGCGATGTGGTCCGTGGAGCAATCTCTCCGCCGAATCGTTTAATCAGACTCTTCCAGCAAACATATCCTAAACGCACAGGTGTCGATACGGGCGCCATGCTGCAAGCAATGGTTCGACTGTGCAGAGTGTCACGCGGAAACACAGGACCACCGATTGAACAAGACGACAGAGATGACGTTTGTCTGCAAAAAGTGTAAAAAGGCGTTCCGCAAGGACATGAAAAACTACGAAGAGAGCGACGAATATTGTCCTCACTGCGATAATCACTATGTGAGTGTGGACCGATCGCGTGCGTGCGTGCGCTGAGTGCTGGCAGGTCATCGAGGCAAAGACGCAACAGGCTGTGCTCGGTGTCGAGGGCGAAGATGCACGAGTAGACGCACGGTGAGTCCATGTTGATCGGGCTGTTTGCGCTGATATCGAAGTATGCACTGTAGGATGCTCAAGGACGAGCGCGTGCGCCAAGATCCAAAGCGGAGTCTCTTTAGACAGGACGACTTTTCGGACATGTTGGACTGAGCAGCACGACTAGACGGAGACTTCTTTTGATATGTCAGTCTTGATAATCTTTTTTTTTCTGTGACGTCACGGAATCAGACACCATTTCTCCTATTTTTCTGGACTGAATCAGCGGCCCCTCTGGACTTTGCCGTTTATAAGCCACATCCCATTTGGACTGTTTCATTGTCTTCGCCATGGCCTTCTTCCAACCCATCTATCCTCGACGCAATGATGCGCTTGATATCAATCCACCCGGAGGTGATGTCCACATCACCACTCATGCATCCGACTGGCTTTGGGCTGTCTTTGCTGTCATGCTCCTGTCCTGGTTTGCTGCCTTGGTTTGGGTTTACTCGGTCCGTCCGTCCCCCTCCTATCACTCTCATCTTTTGATTGCTTCCACAGAAGAGGCAGCGAAACCGGATCCTCCACTTCATTCCCACTATCGTTCTTTCAGTGTCCTCTGTTGCGTACTTTGCCATGGCATCCGACTTGGGATGGACGCTCGTCCGCTCAGAGTTTGGCTCACATCCACTTCGTCAAATCT
>JBBPKT010001039.1:0-11435 GCA_038089395.1 Pulveroboletus frians
CCAAGCTGAAACGCGGACGACAAAACGGCCGTGATGTTTTATGATGTCGTGCCGCAATGGATAAGCTGAAGCTCGGATGTCACATGTCACCAGCAAAACAAGTGACGTCACAAATCGCGTTCGCCCAAACCTCCATACTAGAAAACACTTGAAGGCTATTGGTTGCGCCTCGCAAGTACCACCATTATCATTATTTTTTATTTTATATATAAAAGAGCAGTTGCGATGAACTGACCAAACGATTTCAGACCACTACAACTTGTTATTACATCTCTGCACACGAAATACACTGCACCACCGGTGGTACGTACACTTGAAATAGGGAAGACGGTGTTAAATGTTAACCGAAAAATCGAAATCGCCGATGGGCTTGCAAGTACTCGAAAACAATCTCGTGCTCCCACCACCACCATCCTCCCGAGGGGTAGTAGTGGGCTACTAAACCCTCCTATCAATGTTGTCCATCGATGTCAATTGTTTTTCTCCACCACTCCAACCGTATGCAGAGCCATTCATTGTTAAACATTATAGCGTGGTCTATATGGTACATCTGCAAGCGTTCGCCAGGCACTGGTTACCCCTACTTGGTGTGAGATCGTTCAAAGGGATCAGCCGCATTGGCCTATTGCACGACATCAATCCGATCCCTCAGCGATCCAAGGTTCGGACACGACGTACCTGCTCCCGTTCCTTGCGCATCAGCTCGCCGGTCCTGCGCTCATGACCGTGCTCGACAACGTCGGGTTTCCTCAAAATCTTTCCCTTGATCTCTTCTGCCATGCCTCCCAACATGTCACCAAAGCCCTTGATGACGTCCTTGCCAGTCAGAGGTGTGCAGGCAAATATGGATCTCGAACTCACCACGCCTACTGGGTAGTTGGGACCCAGACCGACCGCTCCGGCATGTCGTTGTGGTGGCAGGCTCGGGTCATCTGCATAGTCTCCGAGCCCGGCTTCATGGCTGGGCTTGGTATTGGCACCAGTAGCAGACGAGTGGACTTTAACCTGGTTGGCGGACATTGAGAACGAGTGAACAAGTGTTTTCACTGCCCTCCTATATATTCAGTGTGCTCGGATTATGACGCAATCATGTCCAGACCAATGACATAATTTAAACCCAATGTTCCAGGTCACACCAGCTTTCATATTTAGTGCATTAATCACTGCAGGTACATCATCAGTCATCGCACTCAGTAACACAAACTTAAAGTTTACCGATGACGAACCCGCCAATACGTGCTCAGAGTCACATGTTGCAGAGTATTTGGAAGCATGATTGCTGATCAAGACGCCTTGTGAAATTCTCAGATTTGAAGACGAACACTAGGTCATCGTTGAATCTATCAGGTATCGTAGACAGCAGATTAACTTGGCGTAAGGTATGAAAACAAGCACTTTAGCACCACCAGCTCTCCTATCGAAGTCTACGCATTCTCAACCTTGGCAACCACAGGAACATCCTGGGCCACCTTCAATCGTTGACTTCCTACCTTGCCAACACCTGAGCGAGCGAGGTGCGAAGCGCCACCGGAACGAGACATCCCCTCTACAGCAGGGCGCACGGCAGTATCGACAACCCGGTGAGCACCATACACAGCAAGAGGCACACTACGAGCGGTCTTTCCACTGGGAGCGGCAACACAATCATCGTTGGTCGTCGAGGGAACGAAGCCACTCTTGCAAGTATGGACGAAACACTTTTTATCCTTGCAGGAAACCTCATCGACGTTGGGAATGTCGTGGCAGTTGACACCATTGACAGAAGAACTGCCAAAAGGAGAAGCCTTGACGCAACCACCGCCTGATAGAATCATGATCAGAGGGATAGCAACTGCAGTTAGACAAACACATACAAGTGTACGAGTCAGACGTAATATCAGTGCACTTGAACGCTTGACCTGACGTTGCGCCTGGTACACCACACATCGTGAGGTCCTTGCCGCACTTGGGTTCATTTTCGCGGCGCGAAAGAGGTGGCATCGCTTCACATTCCGCGAGAGAACCAGTGCATCTACCGTTGCACTCCGTCAGGTTAGGAGGGCAGACGCATGAAGAGGGATGCGCTGAGGGTACCGCCACAAAGCCATCCATGCACACAAAGTCACACTCGTTCCTACTAGTGACCGCAGGCTTGGCATGCGGTGGGTAGGTACATTGTGCGCCCGCTTTCTGGATCTGCAAAAGATGTTCATCTGGCGAATTGTATGAAGCTACAGGTAAACTCACCATGGCAATGACGGCATATTTAACTCGCTCGAAGCCCACAACCTCGGCAGCGTTTTCCGTCACGTCGTAGTGGTGGACAAACATGTCTACCTGCGAAACGCAGAGACCAATATGGAGATGGCCAGCGTTGTATTCCTTGCCTAGATCGAGTCAGAACTTGGCATGTGAGAGATGCTAGAGAGAAATGGCGAACCATTAACCGAAACATCGGAGAAGACAAGGTCTGCGTCGAGATTCGCGCAGGTATCTGTGATTTGACCACGCTTGAGTGGTGAGCGGGCAAAAGAGGCAGAAGCCAGGAGCAAAGGAACGGTAAGGAAGGACCTCATGATGCTAAACAACAGTAAGGAATGTAGGGTGCGTATCAAACGAAGGAAAAAAAGCTGAGTGAGGATCAAGCTAACGAATGGAGAGAGCAATCCGACCTTTTATACGCAGCGGGTAATGGTGGCCATCCAATCGCGTGAATCGGTTAGTGAGTCGGCCCATATCACACATCACATTGTGTGCTTCCGGTGATTTAGACGGATCACAGGGTCGCATCAGGTCACAGATCTGCAAAGCAGCAAAATAACGTCAGTGTCGAACGACGGTCCCTTTCCAAAAAAAAACGCGTTCCAAGGTCATTAGAAAGCCAAAGGCTCTGTCGCTGGTGCTTCGAGATGATCATATCTGTGACGCCGGCTCGTCCGTTCCGGGCCGGGGAAGTGCTACACGGAACAATTCGGAATTTCCATTTCCGTGCGATCCCGTGCCGGTGGAGCGTCAACGTTAGTGCGGACGGCAGAGGATATATAACGCCGCTTACTCGTCAGACACGCACAAGTCATCATGAAGGTCAACGTCAGCGACGAAGAGTGGAAGCTCCACGACGCTGCCGTCAGGCGTGGTGCGGTGGAGGGCTTCCTCGCCAGCTCTGCCGTCGCCATACCCAGCTTCTACTACCTTCATCGTAAATCGGCATGGTATCGCTCCCTGCCCTTTCCCCTCCGAGTTGCCGGCGTTGTTATTGCTGTCGTTCCAGTCATATCCATTCAAGCAGAGCGGCGTGGCCTGGAATTCGAACGAAAACAATGGCACGTCTACTCTTCATGTACCAACGCTCGCTGACCCGATCACGCGGTGGATAATATCAGGTCAGACACGGGAAAAGTAGAACTAGATCGTGCTGCGGCAGAAGAGGAGGCTCGCTTCAACGCCCTGGATACTTCGGGAAAGGTCCTGGACTGGGCCTCCCGCCACCAATACTCTATCATCCTTAGTAGTTGGGCGCTCTCTATGGCCGCAGCCGGTGCCATCGTGGCAAGGGACAAGTGAGTGGTCTGTCCTGCTTTGGTGGATCTCATTCTCGATCGGTTGATCCTTCCTGACGTAGATATATGACCCTACCCCAAAAGGTGTTTCAAGCCGTAGCGTTTCTTTATCTTTACATGCTAATGGTGCTTTCAGGCGGTGCAAGCTCGTATGTGGGCGCAGGGGCTCACTATCGGCGTCCTCATCGCCGCAGGTGCGCTTACGCACAAAAATCGCCAGGATGCCGCCGCCAATACCATGCGACGGGTAAGTGTGATGTGCCCAGTATTGCGACTCACTCTAATCATCCGTGTCTAGAGTTCCACAGATCATTCATGGCGGACTTTTGTATGTGGCGGCTAGTCTCCGGCCCGTCTCCACGTAGCTGATGTGTCTACTCTTGCAGCTCGAGGAGCAACAACGTGAGGAAGAAGCAAGAAGAGTCTCACTGAACACAAACTTAGAACAGCCTCTGCATAACTGATAGACACCCCAGTCCGTTGACTCATTCGATTGGTATTAGGGCCCGGAACACCCGTAATCTTTAGGTCGTCAAATATAGTACCCCTACACATTAATTGCTTCGTGTAGGATACGTAGTACGAGGACGAATCTCATGCGAATATTATCATAAGCGTGGAATAAAGTGAACGAGGTACTCTTGCGGCTAGCCCCGGATTTTTTCGTCAAGGCATACTGCCGTATTCAACGTCTATGCTACACATTGCTACATATTTTAGACACGAAGCAGGGGGCGACCGAGTTCTCCTGGCGGAGGCTCGTGTTCAAAAACTAGCTTGTGTGGCCGCCCTCTCAGCAAAACTGCCTCGCGCTTCCCACACCGGCTTGTGCGCTCGCCCTGCAACCTCCGCATCTCCTGTACTGGGAACGCCCCATCCACCGCCGCCAGGTGTCTCGATCAGCAACCGATCACCTTTGCCCATAAACACGGTCGCCTTTCCCCCAATGTTCACATACCGTGGTCCTTGTTCCCCGTTTGCGACGAGGTCGCCGTCTTGGTCCCGTCTCTGCTTAATCCACGTATTTCGACCCATCAGAGCATCCTCTCCTCCATTCATTCCGTATGGTGCCCGAGTGCGTCGCTGTCAGAATGGGACAATCGCGCGTGAGACAGTGCGCAGTTGGAACACAAGATGAATAAAGATTCACCTCGCTCAAGATCGACACCTGAAGTGGGTGGGTCACTTCAAACTCCCGGATCACACCATCTCCACCGTGCCATTCCCCATCTCCACCTGAACCGGGGCGTAATCCAAATCGGTGCACAAGGATGGGGTATCGCCGCTCCAGAATCTCGACATCTCCAATACGCGTGTTTGTGATATGTGTATGCACCCCAGACGTACCATGCCATCCAGGACCGGCACCTGAGCCTCCCGCAATGGTCTTGTAAGATCAGCACAAGACCGGCATGGAAAGGGTATAGCTTGCCTCATAATAGCCCCATCCGGCAACCGCTACCCCGTCGTTGTTCTTGCCCCCAGTGCCAAAGGTAAGATTACTACAGGATGAGCCCCGGGCCTAAAAATGAGGCATTCGGACTCACTTTGTACACCCCTGGCTAGCGGCACAGGCACGGAACGCCTTCAATACGACGTCAACAATTCGCTGAGACGTAAGCACATTCCCTCCGCAGACTGCAGCGGTCCGGGAGGGCGACAGCAACGATTTCTCTGGAATTCTGACTGAAGACCTCTCTTATCAGTAACTCCTCGATCTGCGAGCAGGATGTATGCACCGTCAAGTGGCACGAGGCAGCCAGCATTAAGAGGGATATCGACATCAAGCATCGCCCGCATACAATAGATGACAGCAGAGTGTACGACAGAAATGGGGGAATTCAGGTTTCCTCGAACTTCACAGCCGGTACCTTCAAAGTCGAGGACCGCAGATCGGGTTTTCTCGTCAATCTCGACCCTCAGTCGGATCTAATGCAGCATTGTAAGATCGGCATGACTTGATGTGAATGAAAATATTCACAGGTGATCCATCATCAAGATAGTCCACGGAAGTCAAAACATTGGAGCCTGCCCGTTTTGCAACTTCTACCAAGAGGTTTCTCACCGAGTTCTCTGCGTTTGAGCGAATATGATACATATACTCTTGCACGACTTTCAAGCCGTACTCATTGACCACTGGAAAATACATGAGGGATGAAAATGGAAACGCAAACATTGTCCTTACTTGCGCGGATCAACTGCACCCCCTTGTAGTTTGCGGCGATTTGCTGGAAATGGCGTTGGGAATCACATGGCGTCAGCGTACGATCACTTTGCTTACCGCCTTCAAGTCGCTCTCCACGTCTCGTATGTTCCGGCAACCGGAACTACCGGGATACTGAGCTGGTTTTTCGACCATGTATTCGTGCAGGCCCTTTTGATCAAAGATACCACCATCCACTATCTTGAGACTGACGATCTCCGCGCCTTCCTCGAAAATGTTGATCGATGTGGGGGGCATCGAACCTGGGAGAATGCCACCAATGTCTGCATGATGTCCGCGAGAAGCAGTGAAAAAGATGATCTCCTTGGACTCGGTGTCAAAGATGGGCGTGATGATCGTAATATCCGGGAGGTGACTGTGACAATACGGTTGGCGTAGGCACGTTCCCAGAGTGAACCCAAAAGCACTCACGACCCACCCGCATGAGGAGAGTTGGTCATCAGAACGTCGCCATCCCTGAGGTTCTTTCCGTGGTGTTTCATCTGATACTTGACAGCGCTGATCAAGAGACGGCATGATGGGAGTGACATTGAGACCCTGGAACACAGTACACGTACAAGCTCATTGATCCCAGGTGAATAGGGATAAAGGGTGCATTCGCGACAAGGTCGCCATCGGGCGCGAAGAGCGCGCACGAGAAGTCGAGCCTCTCCTTGATGTTGGTGCTGATGGATGTTTGCTGGAGTGACCTTCCCATCGCTTCTGCGACGCTCATGAAGCGATTGGCGAACAGCGTCAGAAGAATGGGATCGGGTCCGCTCTGGCTCGCCATGTCTGAAGATCTGAATGTTGACTTGGGGACGTGCTGGTAGTCACAGATAACCACGGTATGGTGTTCCGCAAGTCACGTGGCGGATATCTCGCACTGATACTCTTACAGAGATACAAAAACATCCAGATTCTTCTCAGGCAAGCACCCTGCGCAGGACACCCACTATCCTCTCAACTTCCTCCACCGTATTGTAGTGGACAAGAGATATGCGTACGACTCCATCAGCGGGATCCAGCTTGGGCATTGCATTGGCGATGAGGCTGTAGGCATAAAAATGGCCATAACGGATACCAATCTATGTGACGCAGAAGGTCAGAGACCCAATGCTGACTGAGAACATCAACGCACGTCTCCTTCCTTGTCGAACTCGGCCACGACATCTTTGCTTGCAAGCGCACGTTGACCGGTGACTACGAAGGAAACCGTAGGTACCCTTGACAGATCAACGGTGCTCAATCCAACCAGTCGAACACCTCTCTCGTATTGCTGTTTGTCCGTGAGGAAGGATATCAGAAGTCGTAGTAGGCTTTGTTCGTGTTCCGCAATTGCGGAGAAGGACGCTGCCAATGTGTTGTCTGGCGTGAGCGATAGGAGATACTGGACCACCCCACTGGCGCCGTGAATGAGCTCGTGAGGAAGAGTGCCAAGCTGTAGCATCTCAGGCTTTGTTTGTACTGCAAGAAAGTGATGAGAGATCGACTGGAGCGATGACTCGAGGGCATTGGTGCGAATATAAAATGCTGCGTTATGCGCGCCATATATCTTCGTGTATGATATCCACATGAGCTCGAATGGGTGCGTCAACGGATACATTACCTTGTATACAGAAGCGACGCAATAGTCAATGTCCCACTTCTGAACGTCCATTTGTCTGTGGGGTGCGTATGCCACGCAGTCAACACAAACCTCGACTTTGGGTGTGCCGACTTCGCTCGCCCGCTTTCTGAGGGCCATGACGATGTCTTGGGTAGGATAAATGGTGCCCAAAATGTTCGAGCAAGCGGTGATTGCAACAATACGCGTCTTGGGTGAGACGAGAGGAAGCAAGCTCTCTACCTTGTAGGTTAAAGAGTACGGATTGCCCTCTTCGACTGCGGTTGTGCGCCAGTACTTGACAACCGCACCACGGCGTTCCGCCAGTCGCTTCCAAGGACCATTATTTGCTGTTGCTCGATCGTCACCACTGCGTGGTCATCAGAACAAGTAAAGATGGTTACCCTCATGCTCTTCGGTAATGATGAACTCATCTCCTGTCTGAATATCGTGTTCCAGTGCCCTGGAGATGTTTTCAATGACCATGGAAGCGCTGGGTCCATAGCCAACTTCGTTGACAGAAGCAGCATTGAACAGCTGGGCTGCAGCGGCCGATCCGGCCAAGACGCGTTGAGCGCTCTGTACGCCAACCGAATAATCTGCGCCAAGTTGTACGTTGGTGTTGCTGAGGTAGTCGACGATGTTATCAATCACAGGCAGCGCTGTCTGCGAGCCCCCCGCATTGTCCGCGAAGATATAACCGGTGCGTAAAGAGGGGAAGGAGGCACGAACTTTGGCAATGTCGAGACCACCCATCACTCTCAGTGAATCTGATGGTCGCTGGAAAGGTGGACTCGAGGGTAGTCCCAGAGTAGGGAATTTTGTACGCAAGATCCTCTAATAGGATGGTCATTTGACGTCGACCGAGCAATAACCGTGGCATGAGAACGTCGCCAACCCCTGGTGATTGATTTACGTAAGCACTAACACCAAGTCGCGTCGTGTCTGGTCGCGTCCCAGCCCGTTGCCTCGATGCCACCAAGTTCTCTCAACGATCTAATCGCCTCTCAGGATGCTTTGCTTCGCGAAGCCGCGCTCGCTTTGCCACACGAGTTCTCCCGCTGTACGTTTAGCATGGGACCCATCAGGCAAGCCGTCTATCTCTGCCTGACGTGTGCCACCCCGCGTGGAATATGCTCTTCCTGCTCTATCGCATGCCACACCGACCACGAACAGATCGAGCTCTTCCCGAAACGCCATTTTCGCTGTGACTGTCCCACTGCTGCCGTTCCACATTCGTGCACTTTGCACAAGAACCCGGAGGAGGAAAACGACGCGAATCAATATGGACAGAACTTCCGTGGCTTGTTTTGTCGGTGCGCGAGACCGTATGACCCAAAGACAGAACTAGAGACGATGATACAGTGTTTGGGATGTGAGGTTGTGTTCTCTCTTGGATTGTCGTTCATCCCGCTGATCAGCTTTGGTTCTTTCTACACAGGACTGGTTTCATGAATCGTGTCTCAACTTGCGCGAACGACCACCGCCACGCGAATCCTCCCCTGAGTTGCCTGATACCAATGACGCGACTACACACGAGGACGACCGTTCGGACGCATCTTCAGGTTTACCCCCTCCGCTGGTATCTGCCGATGACTACGATTCATTCGTGTGTGCCGCATGTGTGAATAAAATATCCACTCTTCGTCGATATGCCGGGACGAAGGGCGTCGTTATGGTTATACGCGACGAGGGGCAAGGTCCTTGGCGAAAACTGGAGGGTGATCCTCCAGGAAAATCGCAAGAGTGCGTGGATGAACCCCCGCTAGATGTCGCAGACCCCCCACCTGTCTCGATTAAACGATCGCGTTTGCGTTCCTGCTCTCAGGATGACGAACCTGAATCGAAGAGACCAAGGACCTCCGCGTCCTCTCTCTGTTTGGCGCCGGCCGTCAACCCCATCGCACAGGCCATCTTGGATGGACAGCAGTCTGTGCCCGAAAATATATTGTTCCATGGCACGGGTGATATCTTCCTGATTGAAGGCTTTCGACAACGCTGGTGCCGATGTGAACAAGTCAGTGTGCCCAGTTTATTTCGATTCGTCTGAAACGAAAGAATATTATATTACAGTGTCTACCGTCACTACTGGCACACCCATATTTGCTCGAAGAAGAGGATACATATGAGCCTCCGGAGGACCCCGACTTAGGCACGATCGTCCCCGTTCCGACTCTAGATGTACACTCACTTCGCGTCAGGCCTTTCCTTGGAAGAGCTTGGTGCAAGAGCCTTGGGGCGGTTGCCTCGTGATCGCGCCATTGACGGTATTCATGCTTTCAACGACATGCGGTACGCCTTCTGACTATGGTTCTCATCCTATTCTCCGACGTTTGACGATTCTCCCCAGCGACCACCTATTGGAATATTTGCGGCCCTTTGCGCAGGAAGGAAAAATTGTGGAGGAAGCAGATGTGGTACGGTTCTTTGAGGAGTTCAAGGAGAAAAAGACGTCGAACTGATCAGCCGTTGCGTGTATGTAATTGAGTGACCTGGTTCCTTGTAGGATATGATTGTGGAGTGACAATCTAGTTTGGTTATCTTTACATAAAAGTATGTACAGGCATACCATGATCATGAACTTTATGGCACGATATGAAAGCCATACATTCCAGGCATCTTGCTCAGCGCTCATCCAGAGTTTCGTTCATCAAGGTTCAACGTAAAACTCATACAACCAATTGTCCTTCGTTTTATTGTACATACTTCCCAGGTCCTTATTCGGCTAAAACGACTTAGCAATCATTTTCCCACGCCACAAAACCGGAAGCCGTGCCTCCTCGACGGTTAGATGGTCTCCACCAGACCATTCGAACGTCCCCTCTCCGTGCTCTTCTCGGCCTTGCGCTTAAATGCCTCCCAAGTCATTAACACCGGAAGAGAAAGTGAAAGTGACTACCGCCGTTCCATCCTCCTACAATAAGATCTTTGCCGCTGTGCCTGCACGCATCTACTTTGCACACCCGCAGCGTGACAAATGGTCGTACGGTGGATTGCAGGGTGCACTCGCGCTCACCTATGATAAGACAAAAGACGCGTTTGTCTTGAAACTGGTTGATTTCCTAGGCACGCGAGGGGTCATATGGCAGCACGAGCTATACGATCAATTTCAATATTACAAGGACCGGCCATTCTTCCATTCTTTTGCTGGCGACGTGAGTGTGTTGACTGACGCGAGAACAACAACTCATGCATATTTTCTCTTAGGAGTGTATGATCGGCATAGTGTTCTCCGAAGAGAAGGATGCGAATCTGTTCTACAAGAGAATCACATCCCGCAAAGCGGACAAAGGTGCGCAAGCGCGGCAGCTGCACAGGAAATCATGTGCTTATGCTGTTGTTAGCTACCAAGGTTTCTCCGGAGCCAAAGAAGGTCAAGAAAGGGGGGAAAGTTGACAAATCAATGATTTCGGGGCCCCAACAAGGCTCGTTCAAACATGTTGCCCATGTCGGGTACGATCAAGAGAAGGGATTTACAAGCAACAATGTTGACGAATCGTGGCTGTCGCTTGTCCGAGGTCTCCAGGATCATGGGGTCACTGCGGAAGTCATTGAACAGAACAGAGATTTCATCCAAGGCTTCGTCCGCGACGCTAAACAAAGGACGGATCCATTAGTGGTACCTAAGAAGAAGGCACCACCACCACCACCCGTTCCTCGGCGGGGTGCACATAGCACTTCGAATAGTCTCACTCTGACGAACGGAGATTCGGCCCCCATACCGCCGCAGGCCCCTCCTAGGCAACCGCCACGCCACGCCCCTCCCCTACCTCCACAACGTGTGTCAGTGGCTCCCCCCAACCCACCTCTACCTCCAGTGAGATCAGTTGTTCCACCACCTCCACCTTCTCGACCAGCGAACGCGACGCCTGTTCCCCCACCGCCACCCCCGGTCGTCCGCCCGGCCCCCTCACCACCGGCGCCGTCACCGCCTCTAACACCGACGCCGCCTCAGCCAGTGCGTCGTAATGGCACGCCACCCTCCGCACCCATACCTCCCCCGCCCCCTCCACCACCCCCGCCAGCACCCAGAATCGGTGGACCCGCACCGCCTCCTGGCTCCCCTCCCCCACCCCCCCCCCCGCCA
>JBBPKT010001040.1:0-11435 GCA_038089395.1 Pulveroboletus frians
GCCGAGATAAAGGAGGCCAACGCCAGGATAGGCGCGTTCGTGGGTGCCACCTTGGCACATCTGCTCGATACCGTGTTGCATACCGACGACCCACTCTTCGTACAAATCGCACTACAGGGCGCCATCGTCGAGTTTTCGCGCCATATTATGACGAGTTGGGACTATGACGGTCTCCAAATCCATCAGCCACTGGCTTTCCTCTACGACGGCATTCGTCAAACAGGTGAACTAGATCTTTTTCATTGCATTACCCGCACTGACATCTACACAGAAACACAGGCAGTGAGTGGACGGTGGCGCGCCCTGACACGTGCGCACGCACAGAAAGTGGCTCTGCATGGTGACCTCCATGCAACAATAACTGCCCCCATCTCCGATGCGCTCGTTACCATCCTCGTCGCAGCAGGATGCACGAAAGGCTACGAGGAAATTCACCAGACTTTCACGCAAGACTTCAGTGAACGAATCTCTAATATCATTAAGATGGCATTACGATTGAATCGGGCACTGGGCGAGGAAGTGACGTCGGCCGACCTGTGGCCCGTCAATGTGACTTCAGGTGAAAGGTTTCATGGAGCTACCATGGCTAATTTCGAATCAAGTGGAGAAAACTTGGAAGGCCAAATCGTGCTCTGTACAACCGCATTAGGGCTGCAGAGGTCGGAGAAAGTGGCGCAGGGAGATGCGGTCGAGTTCAAGGTCACCACACTTTTGAAGCCCAAGGTAGCACTTGCATCACTGGCTGACGGCCTGATCATGGATGAAGCGTGATCCTCCCTGTCAAGATAATCGGAAGACTTGACGGATACAGGATCCTATATTATTACCTATGCAGCGCTCTACTACATATATAACGGGGATTTAGTTTTCATTTGTTGTATATTCGAATGTTTCATTGAAGGCGTGTTTTGTATGTTTTCGGTGCTGAATCGCTGACAGGTGTTGTAGACGAGTGATGGGCACTTACTCGGGTTGAAAGGTGTCCGCTATTAACCTTACGGGTAGCCGAGTACAGGTGTGCGCCGCCCAGTCTTCGGCGTGGTTTGTATAATCCTGTCTACCGCTCAGGCTCTTGAAAAATCCACCCTTGCCCCGTCCATTCTCGGTGATACACGATCTGAAACGGAAGGTTGCGCGTGCTCCTTGTCTGCTAAATATCACCACGTTATGACACATGCATCCGTCTACTGCCAGGTATCTCAGGGCTGCGTCATGACATGGCATCACTATGATGCAAAGGCGACGGGTACCACTGTAGTCGATGGACCTCCCCTAATAACGAGGGGAGGCCGAAGACGAAGGTAAGATCATCAAGCAGAAATAGTTTGCACACCGTCCTGTTCAAGGAAACATGGATGGTCATCGTCCATTCTCGGCGATACACGATCTGAAACTGAAGGTTGCGCGTACTCCTTGTCTGCTAAGTATCACCACTCCAACAGCCTTGACAGTGTGGTCCTATGGTCGCGAAAGATCGTCATGACACATGCATCTGTCTGCTGCTAGATATCCCAGGGTAGCGTCATGAACTGGCATCAATATGATGCAAAGGGGACGGGTATCGCTGTAGTCAATGGGCCTTCCATAAATAGCGGGGAGACCGAAGACGGAGGTAAGATCATAACGCAGACATAGTTTGCATAGAGAGGAGTACCAGGAAACATGGATGGTCATCACAGCATCGATTTAAAAAAATCGACCAACATTCCTCTGCATATGCAAGGATGCATACGAGTCACGTTCGGGACCCATTCAAGCAGTTCAAATCCAAGACCTGACCCGCGACCCAGCGAGCCTGAGGGTTGACATGAACTGACGAGAACAAGGAAACAGACGTTACCACTGGAGTGAACTCACTCACCCAATTCTCCACCCAGTCGCTGACAATTGGACTACAGAAACAGTCATGAAATCGAGGCTGGACCGCGTTGTTCGGTGTACTACCTTCGATTAACGCAGGGTCCATGGAGCCTTTTGTGGGACAGTCAAGGCTTCATCCAGACCAGCAGGCGTGCTATCGCAGTAGTACTCGGTCATGACATATCAGTCAGTCTGAGTGTGGGAAATTGACTGTGACCAAGCATCTGACGGAATATTCCGTCTCTCCATCTTCCCTGCTTACAAACAGATGCATAAGCTTCCGTGGCCATCATCTCTCACTCGTCCCCTTTACAAATCTCGCTCAGAAGATGACTGATCATCGCTCCCGAGTCTTGAATCTCGCAGACGCTGGACTATAAAATGTCTACTATGGACACCGAACGACTCAGCACCCTTCTCTACTCAAATCACTCCCCATGGCCATCACACAACGAACCGCCCTGTTCAAACCCATCCAAGTCGGCCGGATGACGCTCCAACACCGTGTCGTTCTCGCGCCGTTGACGCGTTTCCGAGCACACGCGTCCCATGTCCCCGGGCCTCAACAAGCCTCCTACTACGCCCAACGTGGATCCGCACGGGGCACCCTGCTCGTCACAGAAGGCACCTTGATCTCCCATGACGCAGGTGGACTCAACCACGTCCCTGGCATCTACACCGCCGCCCAAATCAAGGGCTGGAAAAAGGTATGTGTTCATCACATCTGCCGACGATCTCGTCTCATGGCGATACAGGTCACAGACGCCGTCCATGCCCAAGGATCATTCATCTTCCTCCAGCTGTGGGCACTCGGTCGGGCTGCCGATA
The DNA here is from genome assembly GCA_038089395.1 of Pulveroboletus frians. NCBI lineage: Eukaryota > Fungi > Basidiomycota > Agaricomycetes > Boletales > Boletaceae > Pulveroboletus > Pulveroboletus frians. The sequence continues at coordinate 2,689 of JBBPKT010001040.1, forward strand.
TAGATGTCCTAGAGGCGCAGGAACCACCCTCGCCTTACGTGTCTGCATCAGCTGTCACACTGACCGGCAAGTCAAAGCCACCTCGTCCGTTGACCGAGGCCGAGATCAAGGATTACATTGCTGCATACGCCAACGCAGCAAACAACGCCGTCCATGGGGCCGGGTTCGACGGGGTAGAGTTACACAGCGCGAACGGGTACCTCCCAGATCAGTTCCTTCAAACCACGTCGAACACACGCACGGATAGATGGGGTGGAGACGAAGAAGGTCGCACGAGGTTCACCAGGGAGATCGTGGATGCCCTCGTGGACGCTGTCGGCGAGGACCGGGTTGGTGTTCGTATCAGTCCCTGGAGCCCTTCACAAGGTGAGCACATTGCACCGATTCATGTGTGATGTGGTGCTCATCAAGATCGTCCAGACATGGGGATGCCAGACCCCCGACCGACATTCGCATACCTCGCCACCTCTCTGCGTGATACCCATCCTGGGTTGGCATACCTCCACGTCATCGAACCTCGCGCGGTCGGTACCCCCGACGGAACACAGAGCGTAGACGACAACAATGACTTTCTGCGAAAGATATGGAACAGCGGCGAAGGCGGCGACAAGAGGGTGTTCATATCAGCCGGTGGATATACCCGTGAGACAGCGTTGGAGACCGCGGCGGAGAACGGCGGGCTCGTCGCCTTTGGCCGGTTCTACATCTCAAACGTGAGTCCCGTTGGCGTATTCCCTGTTTTTTGGTATTGATGCGCGCGACGGTTGTCAGCCCGACCTTCCTGTGCGGCTACAAAAGAATCTACCGCTCACACCTCCAAATCGATCAGAGTTCTACCTGCCTGGGAACCTAACACCGCTCGGGTACAACGATTGGCCGTTTGCGAACGGTGCCGTCGAACAGATGGAAGCAAGGCTCTAAGGGGATGATATATCCCTAGGCGAGATACCATTGGACGTGTTTGCGGGTGATGGCAGGCGCCTGTAGATCCTGCTGACCAGCGTGATAACATATACTAGAATAATGAGGATAATATGTACATTTGCGTTATACTATCGAGAATGCTAGAGATGAAAAAAGTGGGTCTCCATGAACGTGATCGACATCGCGAGCGTGAGCTTGGCTTGTATGACACCCTATGTCTAGGTCCAAACGCGGAGGGAGCTTACATAGGGTTGGAGATGTAGACCAGTCCCTACGGTTCTATGCACTGCGGGGCTCTTGCAGATAACAATCACCCGTGTCTTTGCTGCACGGATATGGCAGGAAAGGAACTGGATCGATTCGGCAGTTCTAGCAGTGCAGATGGAACACAACTATCCCATGTGGGTAGTCCTATCCATGTCCGACACATGAACAGGGAGAATACAGACCGCCGATGGACAGCGGCAGTTTGGCGATGAGGTCTACCCACCCCGGCATACACCCAGGGAGCAGCCGAACCTGCAGTGTCTGGGATCCACGGTCGTACCAGCCCACCTTGGACAGGAAGGCCTCGAGATCTACGATTCCGATAAGCGGAGTGGCAACACGGAATGGGAGGGAAAAGATTGCGCGTTAAGTCTGGGATGCGTCGTCGACGGCGATATCACCGATCCAACGATGCTCGATGTGCCTGACACCACTGGACGTTTGATACGGTAGAGGCGTGTCGAAAACCGCACTTGGGTGAGGGCCATCGCTGTCGTCGTCGTTCGCACGACCACAGACATGACGCACTTGACTGGGGTGCGCGGAGAAGACGCACCGTCTCGGAGTCGCTGTTGGGAACAATTGATACTCAGCGCTCACCTTTTCACCGCCTGCCGTGATGACACCGCCAACAATCCGTCGGACTACGTCGGCGTTGCCGGCCTCGTGGTGTCGGACGAACCCCACACGGACACCCAATGGAGGGTCTGGCTCGCATAGAACGGTAGAAGTGGACGGACGCAATGAGAAGCTCAGACAGACGTCGTTGCTGTGATACGACCACGAGGCCCAACAAGACATAAATACAACTCGCCACCATCACGTTCCACGCGTTCCCGTCTGAAACTGATCGCGCGGTCATTCAGACAGCCATGAGCGCGCCTCTCGAAGACTTTTTCGCGCGTTTCGCCGACTTGGGGTTCACATACAGGAAGAACACGACGGCGCACAACAACTTTGAACGTCTCCGCAAGGTCTCTCATCTGGACGGTGTGGCGCTCAACGTCGTGCGCGTCGATTTCAACGATGCCCTCGTCCAACAGTTCAACGTCACCTATGGGACGGACAGCGACCTCGCGGCGTGGCAACACCTGTGCGAGGTGATCGACATCACACCCGTCCCGGACACGCTCCCGGATTGTCAGCGCGTGAGTCCCGTTCGATGGACACATGCAGACAGCTGAACCCCTCCAAGTTGGTGTGGGATGCACACGTGAACATCGTCGACCTCCTCGAGTCTGCACGCACCGGAAAACCTGTCCGAAAATTCGAAAATCTGGAGGCGCTGAGAGCATACACGAAGAAACGGGGGAAGATGTTTCCCAAGGAGAGTGCGTATGCGGGGGGGTTACTCAAGGAGCTGCTCCGGGAGATCATCCATCCGTACTTTGGAAGGCGACGGAATGGGAGTGCGAAGCGAAAGGGGAGAAAGGCTCGCAGGAGGGCAGCTGCCATGCAGTCTGCATCGTGACATCACCTCAGCTACGTGTACTAGTATATCTTCACATGAACCGTCCATGTCATGCAATTCGACCTCTACTTTACAGTGATCTGTTCGCACAGGAAACACGACTGAATTCATGTTGGGTGGCGTACGGAGCCAGAATACGATACGACGCTCTGTAGGTTGTGGGAAATACCAACTGACGACCACGTTGAATGTAGCAACTCTTGATGATAGATTCGACAGTGGCTCAGTTGCCTTGTGGCAAGTGTGTCGCTGTTATTTTTGCCTCGCGGCTGCCAAGTGCTTGGAGCCCGTGCGCTAGTCAGGGGATACCTGTGCAATCTTCCTACATCTCAAGATGGGTCAAGTCCGGCATCGTTGGATCCAGTACCATTGGAACATTTGCCGGTTCAACGAATAGTGGATTGCATAGGTAGTCCAGGTCTGACTTGCTCTACCTGTCGACCATATGGACATGTTCACAGTGACATTCATGACGTGTAGTCCTTGGATGGGTGCGTCACAAAGTGGTCAACACGAACCTTGCCAACTATGTTCTCGTCACTGTATTCACCTAGTCGTTGCCAGGCGACGGAGCTGGATATGCAACGCGAAGAGAATGTCGACAGTTTAAATCACATGATCGGAATGTACCGCAGCCACGTCACAGAATGAGCTGCTGGAGCGCACTTGGCCAAAAAGGGAGGGCTACTGTTGAGCGGGGCGCTCGACTGCAGCCGTGCCTACATGCCTTATGCCCCACGAAGACGCTCTCCGTGGGCACAGCGACATCGAAGGTGTCAGATCGAGAATGCGTTGACTCAGCGATACGTCGTTGTCGGCTCCGAATTCAATGACATCTACGATTGCGACACAACAGTCAACAAGATGATTCGTCGAAAAAGGAAATCGCACCTGCAAACGTCACATTCTCGCATGGAAGCAAGCATGTTTGCGTTGCCCATGGGAAGCATGCCCAATATCAAGCTGACACGGATGGTCATTCCGGGTCGAGTGCGTCAGGGCATATTCTACGCAGCATCTCGCCCGAGAACACGTTCACTTGTATGTTTTCGTACGCTTTGTTTGGAGCCTGATGCGCCTGAGCCCATGCACAATGTGAAATCATATACTCAGGCGAAGGGGAAGTACTAACTTACCTCTCCGTCATCCATCTCGAGAAGTTTGTCTTATAAAATAATACCATGCCTGACTGTTGGCGTGGTTCGCTGACGTTTTAGCTACGCAGGTTGTCCTATGACCATTCATTCTTGCCCTTGGGAGTGCCAAGAAAACAGTAACCTTTTCTGCTTCGCGATACGAACCCACTCAGTCAGCATATTTATTCACGTTCATGTGCTCACCATCCACGATGACATCCATAATGATACCGGTCACATCATCCCCCATAAAGAGTATGTGGACCAAACTATGGACCTGCCATGATCTTGAAATGTCGGAGAGTGCGGCACGATTCCCATACCTCACAGGAGCACCCCATAAATAAAGCGGGAGTACTGATGGGTCAGTCAGTCCCCACAGGAAACCGACGGATTCGACACATCGGATCCTCACCCACGAATGATACGCTCCCCATCTCCGTTGGAGAACGAGGTATTCGAGTCGTTTGTCGTGGCACGTTGAATTATATGTTCTTGTGAAACTGCGCCATTGTGTCAGGGTATGGTTTAACACCTGTCACTGACTGTGGTGCATGCGATGGAACATGGCATCGTCCGAATCAAAAGGTGACTTGTTATATGCGCGTGCGCATAATCACAGGCCCTGCACGACCTGCGTCAAGGCCAACGAGATACGCCTGAATCTCGAAGCTTGAATCTTGAAGGACCTGGGTGTCAATCGAGTGAATGTAACCGTATCAGGGGGACCTTAAAACCGCGACGAGACCACGTGAGCATGGGAATACGATGACCCGAGTTGCGGCGGGCCTGCGCCTGCTCTCCATTGGAACATCCAAAACAAACCTCAAATGGCGAATACAGCCAAAGGTACAGCGACCTACGCTGGGGATGCTGATTCTATTCTGTGATAGCGAGAATCATCCGACCATGAGCAGAAAGTACTTTCGGTCCGAAAAATGACAGCAGAATTCCCCATAAGTAAAGCATGGATCGCGTCGGCGGGCCCCAGATGCTGTGATGGCATACGTTACGGTACGTAGCTTCAGAAGGACTTCTGAGCATGTTTGTGCTCTACTGACGTGGCATCGCCCGGACGGTCCTGGGCTAGACTGAATGTGGACACACGTGCATCCTGAAGGCCTGACCCATCACTTCGTACAATATATTTTCCAAGCCCGCAGCCGATGGCGCGTTCTAAATCCAGCATCATTGAAGTGAGCCACATGGTCTACTACTTACTCTCAGGTCTGCTGGTAGGCTTTGGCTTCCAAGCGATGGTGTCTAATCGTTGACACGTCCTATATCGCTTGAGTCAAACGTTTCAGCGCATGCCACACGACAGTGAGTGCTCTTACCCCGTCTGTGATCCCGAGCTATCCATTTGTGCCCTCGTGTCTCGGCAGTGTGCTTGCGATTCATGGGCGAGAAGGCACGTTCATGCCGACACCTCATTAACGTCGTACGTGATATGTGTGTTATATACCAGTCACGTTTATATCCCACCGATTCCACCCCACCTCGTTCCTCCCCCATCTCTCTGTTGCTTCCATACGCAGGTTGACATGCGTACTTTTCAGCAGATCTTGATCTTGACTGCGCAGTTTGTGTCCTTGCTCGCCTTCTGCATGGCAGGAAGCGTCGCCTACTACGATCCCAGCGCAGGCGGCGGTTCTATGCTCATTAACGCCCAAGACGGGTACGGTGAACCCTTGAACGTCCGTCCCCCCTGCATTTTATCAAGCAAAGATCACTTTAATCACCGGTATTACGTCTCTGACAGGTCATCATCTCGGGTACAAGCTCGCCGGACGTGTTGACGGATGACGGAGCCGTCAACTTTGCGCGTGCGATTGGATTGTATGTCGTGTCTATTTCAGTTTTCTGTCTCTGAGTTTCTGGAGGGATGGCATCTCAAATAAAGCTTTCCCGCAGTTCCGAGGAATGTTTTGGTATTCACAGCGGTACCCTTTTTACAGCCAACCTTGGTGATGGCAATGGCTGGGTCGATCAGACGATTGAGCTGCGTCAAGATTATGACAGCTCGAGTGTCGGCACGTGTTTGGAGAGCTTGGTTGGGGGAAATCATTTCCGGTGCGCCCACGCGTTTGGATGTGATCACTCATTCTGATCAAGTGTCGATCCTTGATTGTTTGACTGGCTTGGCTTGGACAGGGTCTTTCGCCAGAATGGGACGTTGGCAGATAGCGGAGCATTATTTTTAGCGTAAGTCATGTGGCGCATCTTCATTTACGAGGGTGATTGGTTATTGGAATATGAATATGAAACGTCCCGACAGAGTATCCCAGGAGGAGGTAAGGGAAACGCTGTGACTTTCTTTGCCTCTGATATTTCTCGGTGCTTGACCAGGACATATTGGATAGCCACACTGTCGCACCAGACGGCTACGACGTTGGCAGGTACGTTCTGCGTTTTCTTATCCTATTTTAGTCTTGATGTTGATTCAAATACACTGACAGGGATAGCCTCGTCTCCAGCGCAGTGGGATTGACAAGCTATGGGGGCGTGTCGTACAGCACGAGCGCGCAGAACATCACTGGTTTGCTCGCGGCTGGCTCGGACGGTATCAATCATGGTAGGTCCTTGGCATCTATTGGACAACCGCTTGGATTGACGTGTCGTGTTTCTTGAGGTATTTCCCAGGATGGAATCGTGACGTTGCTGACGGTGACCATCGTTTGAGGTACTCGAGGCCGTGGAATATGTATATATATGTGATCGTGGATTGCAGATGGACAGCACCTTATTTATGCTGATTTTTTGGGTTGAACAAAGGCGTGTCTGAATTCGCCCGATCCTCAAGCACCCTCGGTAACTGGTTACCAACCCACCTTTCCTTTGGTGGACGCAGTAAGATCACCATTGTAGACTGCGTCTGCTAATCCAAAAAAAACAGTCTGATATATGTAGGAGATCTATCATCCAAGAACGCCAAAAGATGCAGTTTTACCTCCCCTTTTGATCTGCATCTGGTGGGCCATTTTATTGACTTTGTCTTCATCTCACCGCCAAGGTTCCGTTGAGTGTGGTATCGACGGCGTGCTTCACACCATGGCCTCCTTTGGACGAGCTGGTCACCGGACGAGGTTCCGTTCGCCCTCTCTTGCTCTGCGAATCATGGCTCAATGTGCCGACGTTCATGCCAGACACGCCAAGCTGATCAGCACTTTGTGGACGTCTTCGAGATCGTACATGTGTCGTGTCAGTCGGGCATCTCAATCCAACAGGTATGATCCACCATTCTTGCAACGCCCTTGCACCCCTTCACGTTTCAACTCGGATTCAGATTTTCGAGAACAGGCCTGAAACGAATCGTGGATCATCAACGGAGAGAGCGATGTGATGCATGGTTTACCTTTTTGACGATGCCAAGTAACGGAGACGTTGGGAGCCTCAGCCACCCTTCCTCATGCGGCCATCGCTCCAGAGATGCTCCCATTTGTCACGCGACGTAGAGACAGATCACGAAACGACATCAACGCCTTTAGGAACGACAGTATGCCGCGGCGCAGTACGGGCATTCCTCGTATGATTCTCATTCCCGCTCATGCATCCCCATCTCCTGCAAGTAGGATTGGGGGTGAATTCAGAGTCTGGACTGCCGCATCCATCCATACTCGCCTTTCTCACTCAGCGATGGACGCGCGTGAGTTGCGATAGTCACACCACCACACAGCTTGTCAAAATTCTTGAGTAACCTGACTTCTGGCAAGGGAGAAAAGAAAAGGGCAGGGAGCTGACGGACCTATCGTAGGTGGAGGAGGCAGGCTCATTTGATGGTCAGGAAGGACCCATTCCAGCAAGTGAGATCTCCCTTTACAACAAGTTGATACGACCATGTCAGCAGGCGAGGAATATCATCATGGTCTGTCAATTGCTTGCCTCTTCAGCCTTCTTGCGAGCCTACCCAGAATACTTGGATCACCGATGCTTCCTGGCGAATTAATTTTGCTAGACAGGAATACGAGACGAGACTACATGGGTGACTCCCAACGTCCTGATCCCTCGACTGCGTCCATGGCGATTTTACGGAACATCGTGAGTGAGATCAGAAATAAGCAATGCTTGCTCTGCCCACTGGTGATCGGGCTCTCATTAACTCGCCGACTCAGCTGCAGAGAGCGTCGGCCGGTGTGTATGTTTCCTAATAATGGAACTCTCCCACAACCAACGTGGGGTGCGAGGAACCATGTGCGTGAATGCAGAAAAGACAAGGGAGACCCTCACTAACACACGTTTCTGCGCTCCCTGACCGGCGCTCGCATGGATCGAAGGGAGAGATCTCGACTCGTATATCATTAAACTCAGCCATCGTCATCCTCTCCAGTACCGCACCAAGTGATCAAGAACAATGGTGTCTATTCTTGCATGGAAACACAAGAGTTTACATATGAAGACCATATGATTACATCTAAGTCTATGAGGATAATGGAGCTGCTCATTCTGCCGGGGATAGTCTAAGCCCCGTGTTGGACAGCCTGCCAGCTAGGCCTGCCAGAGATATCTTTCCACCACCTAGGATAGGTTCCAAAGTCAGCATTGATAGCATCACTACCTTGTCAGTCCCTTACCGGAGTACGTTGGGCTTCTTCTCAATCACTTCACCGTACCCTCCGTAGAAGAGCATGTAGCCATAAGGCAAGTGTTGGAAGTCAGCGAGCGTGATGTTCTGCAAATCATCAACGACTGGCGACTGAGAAAATAGACACCAACGCACATCACCGGCAACATATTTCTGCTTGCCAAGGATAATGTCATACACTCCGAGCATCGCGTCAATTTTTTCGTAGCACTCCTTCATTTTCGGTTCGTTTTGTGCATAGTTGAACAACCTTGGATGCGAGTCAGAGATCGGGTCCATGCGCTGACACATGTGTATACATACGGCTTGATCACCTTTTCGTATACGAGAGGCATGGCGTAAGCGTGGTAGTTGAAGGCCTCCACAC
>JBBPKT010001041.1:0-11428 GCA_038089395.1 Pulveroboletus frians
TAAGTCCCCCAACGGACCGACTATTTGTTATTGAGCGCTACCCTGTACCCTAACTACTTCGTACTTAAGCCCGCCTGTACGGATACGATAGGCAGTCGATTTTGGAAGACTTTACCCTGTTCTCTTCTGGAGTGACTCTTCTTCGCGTCGTGTCTCGCTCTTACCTGGAGCAGCCGCGACAACCATATAAGGAATGCGCCAGTGAGTCAACGCCCAGATCTTGACGTATTGGCATCGACGACCGTGTACCATCCACCTTGAAGATGTCATCGACTCATACTGGTGCGTAGCAGTTCAGAACAGCCATCTGACTGGCAATGCCGACAGTTCAGTTAGACCAAACCATAGTACTTGACACAGGCCGGGATAGTCCAGTGTGGGGGATCGCTTTTCACCCCGACGGAAAGCATTTTTTCTCAGGGAACGAGAATGGGATCCAGCAATGGCAACCTGAAGACGGCCTAGAGATCAAGAGGCAAAAAGCAAGGGACGTATGGTGCATTTCCATATCAAGGGATCTGAAGTGGATAGTGGTTGGAACCTATTATGGCGCAAGTGTGTGGAACGAGAAGATGGACGAAAAAGTCATGAACCTAGACGCAAATCCGGTGTTTGCTGCCGATATCTCACCCGATTCGACTTGGGCGGCCACTGGGACCAGAGCACTGACCATTTGGAACCTTGCAGATGGAGAGAGAGTTGTCGGTCCACTGGAACATGGCAGACAGGTCACTGGAGTAAGATTCTCCCCGGATGGACATCGCATTGCGACTGCATCCCAGGGTGGTTCCATCCAGATCTTTAATAGTCATATCGGCGACCAGCTCATCCGCATCGACACCATGATCATAGACTGGAATGTGACCTCACCAATTGTATGGTCTGGTGATGGTCAGAAAATCTTTGCTGCATGCGCCGACAAGAGGGTCCGGTCGTTCGAAACTTCTGCAGGGGAGCAATTGGCCGAATCACCGACATTCGATGGCGAATATGTCTCCTCGGTAGCTTTGCCTGCAAATGGCAAATTCATCGCTGCTTTCACAACCACATATACAATCTTCTTTCTGGACGTACTGACACTCGCTCAAATCGGGTCTGTCATCGAGGACAGTCAACCCTTGCGGTCGATAGCACTCTCAACCAACGGTAGTTTGCTCGCAACTGGACGGCAGGATGGGAAAGTCATCATTCGTGACTTGGCCAAGATCCTCCCAGACTCATATGGACCATTCCATGTATGTATATGTGCTCTGATGAGGTTGAAAACTTCCCATGCTGATGGGCTATGTAGGTCCCTGCTCATGAGGAACAACAGGACAGCCAGTCTTTGACCTTGGTAGGTCAACTCTCTCATTGCCAGGACTGCTGTGCTAATCCTATCTCACTTGTATGACAGGAAAAGCCTGAAGGACATGGTGGAGACCACGATAGAGATCCCCTCGAAGTATCTGTTTGTTCATTTCACCTCAAGTCAACTTCTCATGATGGCATAGGTTGAGGTGGCCAACTTCGCACCTGGTCTCGAGTTTAATTTTGACGAGGTCGGTGGCCGCTTGCTTTTCTGTTGCCTGTGTTGATGCTGCCCCAGCCACCATCCCCGATCTCTGCTGATCGCCAAGAGGATGTGTCGCAGCCATCAGATTCCCCACTCACAACTTCCCTCCAAGCGGGTCATCCGAGGGACATCAAGTCGTCTTGGGGGCATTCCGTACTGACACGGTTTCTTCACAAAAAGACCAAGGAAGACGCCACTTCGCGCCGGCCTGCTGGCCGCCAATCCCCCGCCTCTGTCCCAACCAGAGTGGATGTCCAAAGTGAGCGTCCGTCGCGGATGGCTGCGGCTCAAAAAAAGCCAGTGCGTGTTCTTGACAGTCAACCAAACGCGGTGTATCTCATGTATGTGTTAGCGAACAGTCGGGGGATATATAGGGAAACGGGCGGTACGGTGTTTCCCTCGTGTTTTTGCAGAGATTCATTCGACGCGACAGCTTAAACTGCTTGCCCCGCCCGTTGACCCCGGCGATCCCAACCAAAACGCATCGTCCAGCGCACAGCACGCCAGTGAACCTACACAGGCGGGTCTTCATCTGATCATGGCGTACGCTATCCTGACAGCGCTTTTTCTGTCAGGCACGACCGAACCAGCCGGCTCAACCCTCGGCCACAGAGGCCCATCTGACAGTGCGCATCACGTTGTTTGAAGCGTACATTGTCGGACTGACGGTTGATCAGCATGAAGAGACAGGGTATTCCGCCCTCCGACTTCAAGTCACGATCCGGTTTCCCACATGGTTGTTGTGCACTCGTCCAGGCGCCCACGACGCGACAGATCGATCGGGATGATCCCACGCTGTGCTGCACGCATGTTCGTGGCTTCATTGATGCCGCATCGCACTGGGATATCCGTTCAAAGCGTGATGAGATCTAGATGTGAACAGAGGTTAGGTCTTTAGGATTAGAGGGCGTGATACGGTTTGTTGTACGCTGACCCTGTTTCTGTAGGGGCGAACCCAACAAGAGATGGAGATGTGATGGATAGATATTTCCCCTTGTTCCATACAGCTTTTGCATCAACTCGATGAGCTCTTTGCTCCTGACGCGTGCTTTGGCCCATCACAACTCAGTCGGCCGACCATCCTGCTGCATGCTCTTATGCTTGAGCGCAGAACTTGGATCTCGCGAACATGGCCATGATGATAGGTCACGATAGGCCGGGTGGTCCTCGTCTAGCAGATGCTGTTCTGATGGGGTTCTGCCCACACAACGCTTGTATTCTAGGCCATGGATCGCCAGTGCGAAAAGTGACAAAACAATCCAACGCGATCGATCGCCCATCTCATCGATGCGCGCATCAAGCGTTCACGCCCGACTCGACCACCAACACGGACGCCCCACCGTCCTTGGTCACCCGGGCGCGCGTCTTCATCAAGATCGTTCGCCGGCCGAATGGACTGACCGTCAACGGCGCCTTCTCAGCCGCCGTGCACCCGTCGACCACAACCGGCGACACAGGCCGTCCGCTCGTGTCAGCGTCCTCCGGGAACACGCCCATACCAGACGGTGCGATCACGATCGCTTCGCCGGTCTATATGACGGTCAGCGCAAGCTCGGCTGTCGTGCCCATTGGAGCACCAGAGCGTACCTGCAGCTTGAGTACCTTGTCAAACCCTTCTTCGGTGGAGATATCCGACGAGACGTGCCACGAGAGGTGGTCCCACCATGGGGGCGACGAAAATCGATGCATGCGAGGGGCGGGAGTTGGTCATGATACACGATGGGCGTGTGCGGTATGCGGCTCTCTCGAGCTCCAGTACCAACATGGACTGCTGGGCGGTAGGCACTCACTTTTTGACTAATGTGATGTCAACGTGAGTCTGGATTTGCGTCTGGATTTTGCGTTTGTGTTAGCTCACTGCTGGATAGAACGCAAGTGGTCCAGGAACGCTACTCATCATGCGCTCACGTCGTTTCGTGGACGCATGTCCTCTAAAGTGAGCGATCCGTCTTGGTTACTGTGTGCGCTGCTTGCTCTGTTATCTTTTCTGCCTCATTCCCATCACATTCGGATGACACGAGTCTGTACGTCCCATGAATTCAACCACCATACTCACGGTGATTTGACTGGAGGACAATGCGCTCCATCTCCACAAAGCTTCCTGCTCAATGTTAATATTTTATTGCGATTATTGCGATTATGTTCGCCTCTGATGTACTTTTGTGGCGAGAAAGATAGCTCCAGGGGTAGTGCCAAGGGGAGAAAGCCCCGCGAAAGACGCTAAATAGTAAGTATATCTCTTGTACATATTGATCCTGCGTTGATACCAGGCGAGAAATGTTATAGCGATGCGAATTACAGGGCTAAAGAGTATCAGTGAATGAGAACATGAGTGAACGTCCTTACGAAGAGACTAGTGGACGTTCATGTGTAAATAGTGAAATGAGAATAGATCTGAAGATCTGATTCAAGGCTCGCATGCCTGGCATGGGAACAGGAACACGGCTCCGTATCCTAAGCCTAGGAAAAGTGTGAATCGGCCCTCTTGCACTAATTACACTATATCTGCACGGGTATCTTCAGGTCACTCGAGTACTGGCGGCCTCTAGCCAGGATGTTGATGTTCCGATAGTCGTCAGCTTAGAAGCTATTCTGAGTCATGACTCATCCGGGTCCCCTCAATCAATAATTTCTCATTACGCTCGGCTGAAATATGATTACAGAACAAGATGACAAGGGCCTAACGCGCTATCAGACACGCAGCTCATCGCAACGCTCTCCGCCGCTCGTCCACAAAGCAAATAGTGAGCTTACCACTGCTAGCGCAGGGGCCGTATGCACTCGATTGGGAAACTCGCGGCACTTAAGCTGTACTCGCGTGTGGCGCGGCAATTTCCGGTTGTCGCGCTTTCCATACTGGTCACTGAGTACTGAAACCCCACTCGGAAACCCCACGCTATCTGTCGTGCAGAACTACCATCTTCTCAAACATCAGTAGTACTCCACTCGTCTCCTAGCTTTCTTAACCATTCCAAAAATGAAGGCTTTTGTAAAAGATCAACTCAGACGCATCCGATCCCAAATCGGTAGTGGAGCCTCATCGCCACAGCCCGCCCAGCATCCCGAGGAGCCTAACATGCCAGCCGTCGCATCCCTTAGGAACTTGGACAATGTGCTAGTCAAGAACGGATCAGCCAGGTCTCTTTCTGTCGAAACAGGAAACGCGAGTTTGGATTCGCAGGTCGAACGGCCCGTGACCCCTCTCTCTCTCGTGCAACAATCCGATGACACATCCGGTGCATCCTCTGGGGACCCGGACAACATGCCGATCGAAAACAGATTCACCAGGTCTCTCCCTGCTGAGACAGGTAACGGAGATTTGGATTCGCAGGCTGAACAGGCTGCAGGGCCCGTCTCTCTCGAGCAACGATCCGATGACCCACATGCTGGCATGCAGAAAGAAGCTCTGGACCTCTCCAGCTTCATGCAGGATGTTGACCCGGACCTTATGGCGAAATTTGGACGATTTAGGATTCTTGTGATTGGCAGGGCAAATGCCGGCAAGACAACCATCCTCCAGAGAATCTGCAATTCGACAGATGATCCAGAGATCTACAATGATCAAGGGGAAAAGGTATGGTTGAGTGAGCTGAGATGTGGTAGTTGATTGATACATGAACAGGTTGATTTTGTCATTGAGGGCACTACAGAGGTAAGCTTGGAGCTATATTGACTTGGTGTCTTTGCAAGTCATCTCACCTTTTATAGCGTGGACTGCATGATATCCAGCATGAGATGGTTTTCAAAAGCAACCAGAAATTTGTTTTCCATGACTCTCCTGGTTTTGAGGCTGGGTGTGAGGATGAGTTTGAGATAATGAAGAGCTTTATTACAGAGTATACAATCACCACTATCCTGAGAAAGCAAATCCATGCAATATGGTAAGTAGTATGTTGAGCTAGTTTCAGATGAGGTTAATCTAGGCAGGTACTGTATTTCAATGGATCAACACCATCGTCCTGTGACTGCTGCAGAGGAGAGATTTTTTAGTGAATGTGATACTGGAAATGGTGATGGATCTTTTCTATAATACTTTCTGAGCTTACTTGTTTGAATATATAGTGCCAGTTATAATGGTGTTTACCAAATGGGATGCACTTGTAGCACAGGCATTCCAGTTTGAAGACCTAGAATTCCCTTTAGAAGATCAACTAGCAAGGCAGAGAAAGCATGCTGAAGAGATTTTTGACAAGAGAAATGCATGGCAGGATCTTTGTGCTATGAAATTTCCTCCCAGGGCATTTGTAAAATTAGAAGGTTAATGTACAACTCTTTACTCTATTGTGCTTTACTGATTATATTATCAGACATGGACACATCTGATAGTGGATGTAAAATACTATTGAAACAGACTGCAGCTGCATTAAATAACAGATCATTGCAGAAGTTGCTGGTTATAGCACAGGAAAAGAATATTTGGCTATGTGTTGAGTATGCAGTCAGACAGTAAGTGAAACAATGATTGAATAAGCCAAATATATATATTGATATCATGCAGTGTGCTGATGCCATTTGTTGAGCTTGCAAAGAGGGCCAGAAAAAATCATAATCTGGTTGAGGGATTGGCAAGTTGGTTTCCACACACACAGGTAGGATTCAGACAATGTTTACAGTAAAAGTGATTGGATAACATTGATGGGTGACCAGGTATATATATTATTTTGTTATGAAATTAGAAAAGAGCTTGCAGACTAATTTTAATTCTGTGAATAAAGAAGGTATGTTATATATATAGTTGATAACAAAGGCTAATGAACTTATATGATTCATGACTTGAATAGAATGTAAGTGATAAATAAAAGCAAGAGAATCTATCCTAGTCTCTCACATGCTTTTATTAATAGCAAGTGAGTGAAATAACAAATAATTAGGAAACATGGGACTAATACATTAATGCTTTATGGTGGATATTACTATTATTCAAAGGGAGTAAGTAATATATTGAAGAGAAAGGAAATTGATTATATATAACTAATGATGTCTTGTGCTATGTTTACCATTGCAGGCAGTAGGTGATCTAAAATTGTATAAGAGATTTTGGCTCACATATATCTTTATGAAATATACTAGGGAGTAAGTAATGTGATTCATATCTAAAAACTGAGGATAAAGGATATCACATGCTTTTCTGAAATGATAAGGAAGTAAGTGAAAGAGCAATTGATAGATCAGTATTCTTTTTACAAATTCACATTAGTTTGTGAGTGATGAAGTGAATAATCTGAGAAAGGAGTTGATCATAGTTGTATATATCATGAATTTCTTTACTAGCTGGTAAGTGTTCTTGTGTAAACATGAAGGGAATCATTAATTATCATCTCTTTTACTATTCTGCCATTGATAGTTTGTAAGTGATCTAATATAGATTTAAAATAGAAATAGTGCTCATCATTTCTTCTGCTATTCTGCTATTAATAGTTTGTAAGTAGTCTTTCACAGACTTGAAATAAGAATGTTGCTCATTACTATTTCTTTTGCTATTTTGCTATTGATAGCGAGTATGTGATCTGATATTAATTTGAGACAAGAATGTTGCTTATTACTATTTATTCTGCTATTAATAGCAAGTAAGTGATCTAATATGAATTTGAAATAGGAATATTGCTCATTATTATCTCTTCTACTCCTTGCCATTGATAGCAAGTAAGTAATCTGATATGAATTTGAAATAAGAATGTTACTTATCACTATCTTTCCTATTGTTCTGTCATTGATAGGAAGTGAGTAATCTAATATTAATTTGAAATAAGAATATGACTTATGACATCTCTCCTACTATTCTGTCATTGATAGCAAGTAGGTGCTCTGATGGATTTTAAATGAAAATGCTACTTATTACCATTTATTTGCTACTTTTCTATTGACAGGAAGTAAGTGATCTAATATGAATTTGAGATGAGAATGCTGCTTATCACCATCTCTCTTACTATTCTATTATTAATAGTTTGTAAGTGATCTAATATGAATTTGAAATGAGAATGCTACTAATTTCCATGCATTCTGCTGCTCTGCCATTGATAGGAAGTAAGTGATCTTATGCATATTATGAGAATGCTGCTTATCACCATCTTCTGCTCTGTCATTGATAGGAGGCAAGCAGTCTAATATAGACCTGAAATGAAAATGCTACTTACCTACTATTCTGCCATTGATAGATTGTAAGTGATCTGATATGAATTTGAAATGAGAGTACTGCTCATTACCATTTTTCCTGTTATTCTATGATTGGTAGCTTGTAAGTGGTTTGATATGGATCTGAAATGCAAATGCTTCTCATCACCATATTCTGCTATTCTTCCATTAATAGAAAGTAAGTGATTTTATATAAAATTTAAAGAAAAATGCTACTTATTATTCTCTCTACTGTTTTGTCATTGATAGCTTGTAAGTGGTATGATATGGATTATAAGAGTACTGTTTATCACTATCTCTTCTGTTTTACTATTGATAGGAAGTAAGTGATGTGATATATATTTGAAGAATATTGCTTATCACATCTCTTCTGCTATTTTGCTACTAATAGTTTGTAAGTGAAATCAGGTGAATCTGAAATAAAAATGTCACTTATCACTATTGTGTTTGCTGTTCTGCCATTGATAGTATGTAAGTGATCTAATATGAATTTAAAATGAGAATATTACTTATTACTATCTTCTGCTGTTCTGCCATTGATAGCAAGCAAGTTATCTGATATAGATTTTAAGAATGCTACTCATTACATCCCTTCTGCTATTTTGCCACTAATAGCAAGTAAGTGATTTAATGTAGATTTGAAGTGATAATACTACTTATCACCATCTTTTCTGTCATTTTACCATTGATAGCAAGTAAGTAATCTTATATGAATTTAAAACAAGAACACTGCTTATCACCATCTTTCCCATCATTTTACCATTGATAGCAAGTAAGTAATCTTATGTGAATTTAAAACAAGAACACTACTTATCACTGTTTTTTCTGCCATTCTGCCATTAATAGCAAGTAAGTGATCTAATATAAAGTTCAAATATGAATATTGCTTATTATTATCTCTTCTGTTACTCACTATTAATAGCATGTAAGTGATCTTATATGGATTTAAAACAAGAATCTACCTATCACTTATTTTGCTATTAATAGCAAGTAAGTGGTCTAATATAGAGCTCAAATGAGAATACTGTTCATTGCCATTTTTTCTGCTATTTTGCCATAGAAAGTAAGTGATCTAATATGAATTATGATAACATTGCTTATCACTATCACTTCTATTATTCTATCATTGATAGCAAGTAAGTGATCTGATATGATTTTGAAATAAGAATGCTGCTTATCATCATTTCTCCTGCTATTTTGCTATTCATAGTATGTAAGTGATTTTATGTGAATTTGAAATAAGAGTGTTAATTATCACTATCTTTTCTGCTATTCTACCATTGATAGCAAGTAGGTGATCTGATGTGATTTTGAAACAAGAATACTACTTTTTACCATCTCTTTTGCTATTCTGTTATTGATAGCAAGTAAGTGATTTAATATGAATTTAGATGAGAATGCTACTTATCACTATCAATACACACTTTCTATTCTGCCATTAATAGCATGTAAGTGATCTTATGTGAATTTGAAATAAGAATTTTGCTTATCACTATTTCTTTTGCTATTTTATGATTTATAGCGAGTAGGTCCAATGTGATTTTGAAATGAGAATACTACTCATTATTATCTCTTCACCTATTCTGTTATTGATAGTTTGTAAGTGATCTGATATGGATCTTGCATAAGAATACTGCTCATCACTATCTATTCCTGTTTTATCATTAATAGCAAGTAAGTGATCTTATATGGATTTGAAATGAGAATGCCACTTATCACCATTTCTTTTGCTATTCTGCTATTAATAGCAAGTAAGTGATTTGATACTGATTTGAAATGAAAATGTTGCTTCTCACTATTTTTTCTGCTATTCTGCTATTGATAGCTTGTAAGTGATCTGATATGAATTTGAAATAAGAATATTACTTATCACCCATTTCTTTTGCTATTTTGCCATTAATAGCAGGTAAGTGATCTGATATGGATTTGAAATATGAATACTTAATACCATCCCTTTCACTGCTTTGTTATTGATAGTTTGTAAGTTGCCTGATATAAATATAAAATGAAAATACTACTTATTATCATTCTTTCCTGCTATTTTGCTATAATAGGAGGTAAGTGATCTAATATAAATTATAAGAATACTCATCACTATCTCTTTATCTATTCTGCCATTGATAGCAAGTGAGTGATCTGATATGGGTTTGATATGAGAATATTGCTTATTACTATCTTTTTTTTACTCTTTTGCTATTGATAGAGAGTAAGTGATCTAATATGAACTTAAAATGGGAATAGTACTTATTACCATTTTTTCTGCTATCTTATCACTGATAGCATGTAAGTGATCTAATATGGATTTGAAATGAGAATGCTTCTCATCACTATCACTTTTTTTACTCTGCCATTAATAGCAAGTAAGTGATCTGATATGAATTTGAAATGAGAATATTGCTTATTATTATTTCTTAATAGCAAGTAAGTGTTGTGAAGTAGATTTGAAATAAAATGCTGTGACTCACTGTTTTTTCTACTATTTTGCATTAATAGAAAGTAAGTGATTTGATGTGAATTTAAAAACAGCTTTGAACATTGCTTATTACCATCCTTTCTGCTATTTTGCTATTGATAGCAAGTAAGTGATCTAATATGGATCATAAATTCATAATACTACTTATTATCATTTTCCCTGCCATTCTGCTATTGATAGTTTGTAAGTAGTCTGATACAAATTTGAGACCAGAATATTACTTATTATTTTCTCTTCTGCTATTTTGCCATCAATAGCAAGTGAGTGATCTAATGTAAACTTAAATTGAGAATACTGCTTATTACTATCTTTTTTACTGTTTTGCTGTTAATAGAAAGTAGGTGATCTGATATAGATTGAAAGAGAATGTTACTCATCACTATCTCTTCTGCTATTTTGCCATTGATAGTTTGTGAGTGATCTGATATGGACTTGAAATAAAAGAGCTGTTTATCACTATCTTTTCTGCTATTCTACCATTGATAGGAAGTAAGTGATATGATATATATTTAAAATAAGAATGTTACTTATATATCACAATCTCTTCTATTAATCTATCATTTATAGCAAGTAAGTGATCTAATGTGAATTTGAAATGAGAATACTGCTTACTATTATGATTTCTGCTATTTTACCATTAATAGCTTGTAAGTAATATAAAATGGAAAATCATTTCATCTGTTAATTTGCTATTAATAGGAGGTAAGTAATCTAGTAAGTAATCTGATATATAATGCTATTTATTATTTTTCCTGCTATTCTATTAATAGAGAGTAGGTGATCCAATGTAGACTTGAAATAAGAGTGCTACTTATTATTTCTTCTGTTATATTATTAATAGGAAGTAAGTGATTTAATATGGATTTAAAAAGGAAATAAGAATTTTACTTATTATTATCTTTTCTATGATTATATTAATAGAAAGTAAGTTACATAATATTTTTGCATAATAGTTACTGATTATTATAATAAAATTTATAACCATTTTACTAGTTTGTAAGTGCCTTTGCTATATGTTATAATATTTATTACTGATAATAAATGTTATTATCTTTGATTGATAGCTTGTATGTAATATCACAATTATATCTGATTGATTGATAATAGTATTTCTTTTTAGAAGGTAAATAATGAAATATAGCTCAACAATATAGAAATAATTTATATAATTACTTTGCCCAAATAGTATGTGAGTAATATAATTTACAATATATATTTATATTTTGCTGATTAATCATATTGTGTTAACTATATTATTACGTTACTAT
>JBBPKT010001042.1:0-11410 GCA_038089395.1 Pulveroboletus frians
TAGGCTTCATCTCCATGTATTTTTTTTTTACATATGTTAATTGAGTGATGGGTTGTGGTGATAGCAAGCGAAGACATGCTGTGCATTATATATTATGTTGGATACTGCAGGTGCAAAGGCCAGTCTCGACACAAGGCAACGGGCCCCCAGCACCCACCAAACACCTGTGTGCACTCTATCAACCCTATATCTATCTTGCTATCATGGGCAAATACACCTCACCCACAAAAAAAGCTCGTATCTGTCGTGATCGGGATGCTGGTATGACAGATGCCAGTATCGCAAAGAAATACAGTCTCCACTGCACTACTGTGAAGCGTATCTTTGATCACTATGCTCACTCGGAGGACTTCCATCGTATTGCCCCCAAAACTGGTTGTCCACCCCTATTTACTCCTCATGACACTCGTGTTGCTGTTCGCAAACTTGCTGCAGGCCAGGCACACGATGTCGCAGATCTTCAAAGAAAGTTTTTCCCTACTATCAATCCCCAAACCATCCATGTACGGCTTCGCAAATGTGGCCTAAAGGCCTACGTACGTCGCAAGTGGCCACTTCTAACAGAAGCTCACAAGCAAAAGAGGTTAGCGTGGGCACAAGCGCATGCTGACTGGACCGTGGAAAATTGGAAAGCTGTCATCTTCTCCGATGAGTCGAAATTTGCCCTTTTTGGGTCTGACAGCCGTGAATGGTGTTGGCAAGCACCTGACCAAGCCTTTGACGAGCGCTTCGTGAAAAAGTCGGTCAAACACAGTGGTGGTAATATTATCGTTTGGGGGTGCATGACAGCTCAGGGGCTTGGAAGAATTGTTCGCATTGAGGGGATCATGGATGGCGAATTTTACCGGCAAATCCTTACTGAGGACTTCCTCGGGACCCTTCGTGACCTCCACATCAAGAAAAAGGATGTTTATTTTCAGCAGGACAACGATCCGAAACACACGGCAAAGCTGACCACTAAATGGTTCAGCACAAATAAGGTCAATACGCTTACTTGGCCCCCAAATAGCCCCGACATGAACATCATCGAGCATATTTGGGAGTATTTGGAACGTCATGTGCGCAGCCGCACATCGCTGCCGACAAGTCGCGAAGGGCTATGGGACGCGCTAAAAGAGGAATGGATGGGTATTGAAGATGAGTATATTGCAAAGTTGTACGAGAGCATGCCGGAGCGAGTACAGGCGCTGTTGAAGGCTAAGGGTGCACACACGAGATATTAGGACACTCGATTGTTTCATCCACTCATTTTCGTTCAATGTGATCTGATTGTTTTGAGCACACATGGGTGGAAAAAAGAATTGCACTCCACTCGTTTCAGATTTTATACTATCCAGTCTAATATATTGTTATTCAATGCACATGTACCTTTGGATTGTATTCTACAGGGTTCCAGCTCTCTGATAAGCCTTTTATCTCAGGGATTTGTGCAGTCAGCGACGAGGAGCAGGTCGAGCATGTGATTATATCATCCTATGCATTACCTTTTTGAGGTACTGTATTTAGCGGTGGATGAGAATGGGAATGAAGTTGCGATAAAGGATTGCTGGCGAAACATGGACCGCGATTCTGAGGGCACCATTCTAAAGAACATTTTCCATGACATTCGGGCCAAGTTTGGGGAGGAGGCATCAAACGCGGAGAAATATTTTGTTAGAATCCTGGTTGATGGAGATGTAATCATCTCTGGAAAACTCGACACCACACTCTCCCCAGAGGACGAACGAGATGTGAAATGGAAGTGGGTTTCCGTCAATCGCTCGTCCCCTTTCTACATCATCTTATCCATCCCGCGTAGGACACGTACCAGATTTTGGTATTACACGCGATGTGCCCCCCGTGAAAGCGATACAATCCCGTGCAAAATACACGCTCGGACTGTCTTCAAGGATGTCGGAAGACCTCTTGGGGATTTAAATATTCTGGCCGACAGTTTTTCATGCTTATCCGACGTACAAAAAGGTGAGCTGTTTTATTTGTTTCATTTGCCCGCTCGTGACTTATATGAATAGCTCTGTACTACTTACACAAGGCTGGCTGGGTGCACCGCGATTTCAGTGTCACCAATGTATACTGGGTCGAACAGGACGGATGTTACATCGGCAAGCTGTCAGACTTTGAATATGCGAAGAAAGTTGGCTTGGAAGTCTCGCAAGAATCCCGAACAGTGAGGCATTGTCGAATCCTCTATAGCGCATCCTCACAATGGATAGGGAACATTGCACTTCATGGCTGTCGAAGTGGAATCTCAGTCATACCTCTTTATGCCGCAAACGGAGGACTTTTTTGAATCTTCTTTACCACTTCCTCCTTTTCACATGAATTACATCCATGACCTCGAATCCCAATGGTGGGCCGCCATATGGATTTTGTTATACCATACCGACGAGAAATTACTCGCTAAAGACCTCAACGCGCAACTGGAACATTTCAATGATGCGTTCCCTTCTCTCGTTAACCAGAGCACACGGCGTCACTTCTTCAGCCTCCCTCCCGATCGTTGGGACGCTCACAGAACGCTTTCGGTGTCATACAAAAACCAATGTAGATCCGTTTTCCGATTTGCCACCACCCTGCGAGAGTCCTACAACCAGGTTGAGAAATCATTTCCTATCATCGATCTCTCCGACACACTCCTGGAAGATATACACCAGAAGGCGTCCGACATGTACCGTGAAACCAGAGAGCAATTACAGAATTCCGGTATCCGTCTACAGACCCTGCATAATGCCATCGAAAGGATGAATGCAGGTCATTCGCCCAGTGGTCGGCCAGCAAAGAAGGCCAGACGAGCAGAGTAGCATTAGATACGTTGAATGAAAACTATGTTTCGTACACGGGATCCCTCACTTGTCCCGCCTGACTGAATGACTTCCTCCGGTTCGATGAGGTACCGATCAACTGTGTTTGTATCGGCTTTTTGGGTAGAATCAAACACAACGTGGCTGTATTTCTGTCCTGGGTAAGATGCACGTCCAACGTGATATGGGTAGTAATATACACGCCTTCCATTAATCGACAGGGGACTCTTCTGCCATCAGCTCGTATATACAAAGGCAGCCCCACCGATCATTCAAGAGAGGCATCAACTCGCATCACAAACAAGGATTCAAACCCTCCAATGATGACCAAGCCCTGTAGAAAAGCGATTGAACAAGGCGTGACAACGATCAGGACGGAATGACGAACGATATTCTGAAGCGACCGGGCGACAGCTTGCCAAGGGACATAAGACAGTTACCTCGGTTCGTCTTACTTGGGTTGGAGAACAGGTAGAGGTTGCGGGATTTGCGACGTCGACTGTCGGGACACGCCAACAGACCAACGGATACTGGCTTCTACTGACATAAATTAATCGTTTTTCTCTCGAGCCAGACTTTTGATCCGCTGCTGTCAGCAGAAATCGCTGTCTTGGTCCCGACGGGAGGAGCGGGGGTGTGGGCTCCTTTGAGGGAGTTACATGCGGTTCGGCTGTCGCACTGCCCGATGACGTTCAGTGGTCGGTGTTGGTTGAAACCGTTTAGGGATGAATGTACTTCTGACATTGTCCATCATTGAGTCAGGACAACGATAACGCCAGCATGACCGATGATAGTATCACGGGGTGACGAAGTCATTCCCGCAAACAGAGAAACGTGCGCTGTCGGCGCACACCCGTCAGACCCACGACAGTAAGCAGCCACAAGACCACGCACGGGATCCTCGATGTTTCCGTGCTGTTCAGGGATGCCGTATCCACATCCTGTTTGTGTTTCGGTGGACGCTGCTCGTGATGGATGGCGAGATCTTGCCGATTCGAGATCGCACGCGGTACCAACGCGGACAGGGTGGCATCCGAGTTCGATGGGTCCGGTCCGGCGGTTGACGCTCTGTAACAGCACGGTCGTGTGGCACAGCAAACGTGTCGGTGGGTCGGTATCCCGGGACACGTCTCATCCTGGTCCTTGCGTTCGAAGCTGGGAAAGCCGGGAAACGATGTAGGTGACGCGAGTCCATCCCACATACAAGTGGAAAATGAAGGACACTACGTCAAGTTGCTGTCACTCGGCTCGGACCGGAGTAAGCCGTAGCATCGGCCCGGACACTGCCGGAAACATAATGTTTCAGTGACTTCCTTCCCTCCCCAGCATGTCGAACATGGACAGCCCACAGTCGCGCTGAAAAGTGCAGGACCGCTACGATGATATCACACGTGTGTACGCATCACATACGTTACATTGGTTTATCCATACAACTATACATCCGGCCTTGGTGTACGTACGAAAAAAAAAAAAAAAAAAACGAGGCTGACAATGTACATGACAGACCTCGTACGAGAAAAAAAAGGGTGGGATCGATGAAACTGTTGGTCGAACGTACGAAAGAGGTTGATGTGTCACCCACTCGTTAACTTTATAAAAATGCCAACGCGGACCAAGCAGCAGCTGCACCGATCGCCATCATGGCCGTCGTATGGGCAACCGAGTGCACAGCCGTTCGAGCGCGTTTCCTGGGTCGAGTGGACTCGAAGGTTGGAGCGGCCACCCCAGAGGCCTGGTGGTTGGGAACAGATACAGGGACTTGAGGGATGGCGACTTGGGGAACGGGCACCTCTGGCACGAGGACCCCGTCCACGACAGGTGGAGTGCAAGTAACAGGCGTAGTGACTACGGTGGCCTCTTCCGTAGCCCCCCCGTCATCGCGTTTCCGTTTCGGAGACCTCGCGGACTAGACCACACCGTCAGACGACGATCAGCCGCGGAAAGGCACCCAAGAAGAAACCGACCTTGGCTTCGACAACCACCTCCTTCAACGCATCCAATGCCTCCGCACGCACGCTCTGAATTGCCCCCGTCTCGGTATCTATGCGCTTTTCCATATCTTCACGCAATAATTTCATTTCTAGAGGCACACACGTTAGTTGTCGACGAACTAGTGAACGCAACACACCGGACGCGAGACTGTTCAAGGCCTCCGCACATGCTCGAACGTCATCCACAGGGATCTTGACAGGCATGGGCTCCGATGCGTCCAACATCGTACGGAGCGTTGTCATCTGGTTTTGTAGCGCAGTCATCTGACCCTGGAGTATGGAAAGGGAAGCAATGTTGCGCTCCGCCCCAGTAATACGGCAGAGTAGGCGTTCCGACTCAGGCTCGAGCATGTCGCAGTGACTCTGAAGATCGACTATGTCTTCCTCAGTCACAGACTGGCGTGATTTGAGTTCGTTGACGGTCTCCTGTAAAGTGGAGATACGGTCCTAGAAAAATGCATCACGAAAAAGTTTCCGAGACTGTAGATAAAACATACCTCGACGGTCTTGAGAGATCCTTTGATCTCAGAGTTGACACACTCTGCCATAGCTTTGTGGAAGGGATGGAAGGGGGGCATGCGATGCGGCGGGAGAGGGGGTGGTGGGACAGATGGAAGTACAAAGTCAGATGTGACAGAGTTACCGAACGGGCCACCAATCGGGAAGAAGGGTGGAGGCGGAAGGCGATGCATTACTTCCATAAGCGCGTCGTTGGGAAGGGAGGTGATTTTAGTTTGACTATTTGATGGCTGAGCGGGCATGGGCTCAGGTTCATGGTCTTGTTCGGGTGCTGGGAACACTTCAGAACGCTCCGCTTCCACTTCGAGCGATGAATACCGAGGAGACTCGGGTCTGGATATGGGCCACGCGCCCACGACAGCAGGATCCGACTGCTGTGCCTCAGAGGCTGGGGACGGTGTGGTAGCCACCTCCATCGGTGAATGAGAGCGTGATTTTGGGAGAGGTTCGGGGACGATGGCAGGGGACAGATCTGTGACGGGGCCAGCAGAACAGGGCGAGCTGGGAAAGACGACGGGCGAGTGTGAAGGATTATTGTGGTAAATTTCTCGGATGAAACTGCGGAAGGCCGGGATCTTGACTGATGTCTTGCCTTGACTATCCCCAAGAACGGCGAGGACGCACGACTGCTGGTCTTCTGCATCCGATTCTTGCTCTGATGGTGAGGAGGCCACATCGGGGGATACAGAGAGCGAGGAAGAAGAATGAACAGAATCGGAGTCGGCACAGCAAGTGGAGATGAGCCCATAGCGACCGGAACTCAGCTTGCGCGGCCTGGAGAGAACGAGGGTTGTAGAGTCGAAGGGGTCAAATGAGCAGTCCCCAGAATGCTCAAAAGACGAGCGGCCTTTGAGCAATTCCACGCGAACGGTGACAGGGGAGACGTGGTAGGAGCCAGCGCCGACGACCTTGCCAAACGTGAGCACATCTCCGTCAGTGAGCAGCGTCTCGACTCCGGCCTGTAGCGTTCTCGATGTGGATTCCCCACGCCGTAAGAGATGTGTTCCATGCCGTGAGTGGAGGTCGATGATGTAGACCTGACCACATGATCCCCGACGAGCGTTAGCGCTCGCACGCACAGATGTGAGAAGATGATACCTGTCCACTGTCCGACAGGACGAGTTTGGCATGCCTTGCGCTCACAACCTGGCATGTGAATACAGCATTATGATCATCATTTTCTCGTCGCATCGACCTGTCATCGGATCCCGATTTCCTTCCGATATTCACATAGGCAGAGCAGGCACGGTAAAAGGTGAGGTCGTGAGCGGGCTTCTCGCCGCATTTCTCGACGTGCAGAATGATGCCTGCTGAAGAGATGAGCAGCGTCCTGGAAGCGAACAGAAGGGGGGGACATGCCCGTAACCGAGGGATGGGCATCACAGGGGTCGTCCAGGGGCGCTGGAGCGGCCAACTTGGTTCCGAGGTATTGGACGTCGTCGTCCATGGTGAGCAAGAATCAGAAAGAGGTGAGTTATCGACGAAAATCTGAACAAGGCGTTGGCTGGATGGATGAGGGAGGGAGGATGAGAAACGGCAAGTGACTGGAGCTGTGACTAAATGGCAATGCGCTGTCTTTATCGCCGGGCCATGCCTCCGACCGACTTTCTATTCACGGTAATACTCCGGGCAACGCTCCGGTATCGCCCTCGACAAAATGCGTACATACTAGAACATTGCGCGTACTCTAACACTGAACGAACTCAGAGCCATCGACAAGGCAATCCATCAGAATGCTCAGACAACAGCCCTCTCACGAATTGTAATCGGCAAACCAAGGGTGAACGAGGGCACGTTTCGCTAGACGCAATCAACACAACCCTAGCCCTGAGACTAAGATGTGACTCACCTGAAATCCGTTTTGCTGTGTCGTACGTCAACGTTCGCTAGGAGAATACATGACCATGCGTGCCTAAGGGGTGATGACAAGGGTCCACGCACCGATAACAAGTCGATGCCCATCTCGTCGAGGTTGGGTACAATGTTACACAAATCCTGTTTGGTCCACTTGGGGAACGTCTCTTTGTAATCGGGTAGTTGACTGACGCCGGGCCAGATTTGTTCGTTTGGCGTCCCCATTATTCTGTTGCACCGA
Organism: Pulveroboletus frians; assembly: GCA_038089395.1. Classification (NCBI taxonomy): domain Eukaryota; kingdom Fungi; phylum Basidiomycota; class Agaricomycetes; order Boletales; family Boletaceae; genus Pulveroboletus; species Pulveroboletus frians. The sequence continues at coordinate 7,407 of JBBPKT010001042.1, forward strand.
TCTCAGCAACAGGATCCATGCATGATCTAGGACACACCTGAAAATCTTGAAGATTTGGTCGATTTCAGAGTCGCCAGGGAAAAGTGGGTTTCCTCTCATGACCATTTCTGCGAATATGCAGCCTACGGACCACATGTCGATTGCAGTGGAGTAATGCCTCGACCCCAGCAGGACTTCAGGAGCACGGTACCAAAGTGTGACGACCTAGGTATCCACTGTAAATGAAAAGGGACACGAATGTGGCAGGCAGTAGCCTACCACGGGTAGGAACATGCGACGCTTACCTCATGAGTGTACGTCCGCATGGGAATACCAAACGCCCTCGCGAGGCCAAAGTCTGCAAGTTTCAGATTGTTGCGCTTGTCGATCAGCAAGTTTTGCGGTTTGAGATCACGATGAAGAATTCTATGCGAATGACAGTAAAGGAGGCCAGAGCTAAGTTGATGGGTGAATTTCTAACATGATCAAGGTAAGCATCCCATGATGGATCGTAGAAGCGATGAAGAGGATGGCGTGTCACGTGATCTGACGCGTGACCTTCTACCCCTGTCCTGATGGATGGTGATCCGATGGCAAGGGCGTGACCCGTGCAAACAAGGGGCAGAAAAAGGAGCCAGATTGGGACAGCGAAATGGAGTAAATGAAACCACCCAATGAAACAGAAAGGGGCAAGGGGACGAGCGCCGTTTTTTCACGCGTTCATTGTCGCGTAGCCATCACGGGTCGCCATATGCAACGCTAGCCAACAGGGCACAACGCACCTTGGATATATCGATGGAAATAGGCGTACCGTTCGTATTGGCGTGTTCCATGTAGCGTTTCAAGTCGATGTCCAAAAACTCGAACACGAGATAGAGCTTCTGGTCTGCATGCACGATGTCCAGCAGTCTACGCCCAACCGCACGCTTACCACGCATGTACACGCAAGCGAAATCGAATGGCGCACCTGACGATGTTGTCGTCCTTGAGCTCTTTCAACAAACTAATCTCGCGAATGGCAGTACTCGGAACACCTTCGTCTTCTGCTTCGAGCCGTATTTTCTTGAGTGCGACGATCTGGTTGGTGGTCACATCCCTCGCTTTGTAGACGACGCCGTACGTTCCTGTACACGTGTGGCATGGGAGATAGGCGCCCCGCACCATGAGCAGAGTGACAGCGAACAAGGAGGGAAAGCATACCTTCGCCTGCAGGGCGTTCACGCCGTCCACGAGGGTCATGATTCACGCTTCATACTGAATTAGACTGTCGTACGCACCGACTTTTTCGATCTTGGCGTAGCTGAGGTGTGGTCGAGGCGACAGATCAGCACTGTCCAGCACGGCGGACTGGCCACATACCGATCCATATGATCAAAAGGGATTCCAAGAGTGCGAGGAGGGCGGTGATGATGCGGGAACGAAGAAAAAAAGGAAAGGGAGTACTGAACGTTAAACACGTACGGGCGGTCAAGTGAGCCGAACTAGACTGATTATTCAAACTGGCTTGCTGTCTCATCACACGCTCCCTCCCGCGCCAGCTGCAGCACAAATATGGCATGTCTAAAGCGTCCCCCAATCGGACCGGTTCCTCGTCGTCAAGGCCAATAGGAACCATTCCCATCGTCTTTGGACGGACGAACCCACATAGACTACGTACAGATTCGTTGCCTGCCCCCATACACGTGTGGCCACTTCCATGTACTCGAACAAGTCCATCACTCACACTCACGCCGGTCTCGGCCAATGTTGTTGTTCGTCCTGCCGTCGTATGCGTGTGACATCAATGTACTGCCCTGGCCAGGGTTCCTCGCCTGTCGCCGAATCAATTGTTAGGTTCCGTAGATATCACACTGCTCACTTTTATCAATAATGTCCACGTCCACGTCCACATCCTCGTCCTCGTTCTCTTCCTCCGATTCCCATCTGTCAGTCAGCGCAGCGCTAGGATTCTTGGCACGATCCACGGCGAGATCGCTCATGAACCGGTTCAGTGACGCCTCTTGGACATCTTGCAGCGATTTCTCGCGGACAGTACGGGCGCGGGCAAGTTCCGGAAGGTATTCCCTAAATTCAGCAAATGCATGAGTCATGCAACTCGAGATACGCACGATACACACGAGTAAAAAGGTCGAAACGAAAGGGACAACTTACTTTTCGTATGTGTCCCTGCACTCCTCAACGGCATCTAAAAATACCTCCATTCCGTCACCTGTCAGACTGGAAACACCCACAGTCTAACGACATCACCAATACGTTCGCCCGCCGGCCCCAAGACTCACCTTGAGGTGCTTGTAAAACTCGTCCAGAACGAGACTCATGCTGTTCATCAAGCTGTTCATGTACGTTGGTTCCCCATCTGCGTCCCGTGATCCTGAATGGGATGCTAATGCCGCCTGAAATGCTTCAAAGTCTTGCATCCACTCGACCGCAAAGTCGTGTGGCACCACGTCTGTTTTGTTGAATACGAGAATAAACGGGAGTTTTGTCTTGTATAGTATACTGCGAAGAAAAGGGGAGATGCAATGACTGTCCGTTGAGAGTAGACGCGTACCTGCAAGCGTACAGCATGTTTGACATAAATGTGGCAGGTGCTGTCGTTCGCGGCGTGTCGACAATGTACGCCACGACAGACGGAAATGAGGACGCGACGGCATCGGTAATGATAGCCCCTGACGCGGACCAGGTGAATATCTCAATCTGACCTGGCGTGTCGAGTATGACGTGACTATCAGCCACGACATGAGGGCTCGGCTCGTTCTGTGACAGAGAAAGGGACGTACTCGACAGTATCTGACCGTTTTTCCATCAGTTCCAACACTTGATCAAACTTGGTCGTGAACAGATTCAGCGCCGTCAAGATCCCACCGTTGGGACCCAAATTGTACCTTGTCAAACGACGTTATTGTTCACATTAAAAAATGAAAACAGCGACACACTGTTTCATCACTTCTTTGTAATTCACCGTATCGCGGATGTCAATGTTGGGTTCGAAGGGAACATGCGCCACTGCAGGATCGAGATTGAGGATATAGGGTGGACGCAAGGGGTTGACGGTGTGCAGGTGGGAGTTGAGGCGCTGTACAAAGGTCGATTTACCTGCGCCCGCCATCCCAATCGTGATAATGACACTGGGCTTTCTTGGCTGAGAACTGGACGCCATCGTTGGATGAAAATATGCGTGTATACGATCTACAAGGCACTACGGTCCTATTCTTCCCACGGTGGTCTCTTCGGCCTCACGTGCTCCCCCAAACGACCCGTTCCAAAGCGATCGAGTCGTTTCTACGCCAAAAGACGCTAGATTGAACGTGAATGGAAACGCGCGTAGTGGCCCAAGTAGCGGATCATCAAACTCGGCTGGCGTCGCGATGAACAGGGGTACGTTGAGGTGGCCTCCATGGCGCTGTGTCCATTCAGTTGCGGCAGGGCAGCTTCGTGGATCGTAGAATAGGTATGTCTAGCAATATCTCGGCTCCAGTACGTCACTCACATCTACATACCCCCTCGTCCTCACCATCGCCATCGCCGTTTTTCATCAGCTTGTCTGCGTCTGCTCCGTTCTTGCCCACCGCACTCTCTGTGCCATGTTCGCGGGCACCAGACCAACGTCTCCAAGGCCTCGCTACCGAATTCAGGTTCGGCACCGGAATCAGCACTAGGGATAGGATTGCCACCCGGTTCTGGCCCTGCAAAACGCGAACGTCGAACTTCAATCGCCTTTTTCGACTCTATCCATGGTCTCTTTCAAAAGCCCAAAAACAGGGACCTCGAGGTTACTGTGGAATGGGATGAGGACCATTCCTCGCCCACACCTTCCCCGGGTCGAGCAAAGGGGAAACCGAACGAGAAAGTGAAACGGGGCTGGGTGACGAGGACGGATGCGCGGATCAAGGAGTCCAGAGGTGCGGTGCAAGATTCAGATAACGAAGCGACGCCTGTGGCGGGCATCACGCGGCATGCTTCCGGGAGAGCTTGGTTACGCAAGGGTCGACCTGGTGTCTCTACGCGTGGCATTCACGAAAACG
>JBBPKT010001043.1:0-11390 GCA_038089395.1 Pulveroboletus frians
ACAAAGAAGTCTTCATCACTCTTGAGTGTCATACTCACTTCAACATCCCTAAACTTCATTCATTACAGCATTATATTGAGACAATCAAGCAGTTGGGCAGTCTCGACGGTCTCAATACTGAAACCTCGGAGCACCTACATATAGACTATGCCAAGAAGGCTTACGCTGCAAGCAATCGACGGGACTACGTTGTCCAGATGACGAAGTGGCTTCAACGTCAAGAAGCCGTCATTTGGTTCAAGACTTACCTCGCATGGCGGTGTGGTGATTCAGCCAAGGATGTCACTACAGAAGACGACAGTGATGCTGCTGCCGGTGAGCATTGTGTGACATACACCACTTAGCTATACTTGAACTGTGAGCATGCAGGTGACTGTCCTGCCAAACGTGACCCTTTCCCGTTTTCTCTGAAGTACCGTGTTTCTTGCCACCCTCACTTCCCCAAGAAATCACCACAATATTTGGCACAACACCATGGGGCCTGCAAGTTCATCGAACCGCTTGAAGCATTCCTAGATGCTTCAGGTTTCACACAGCAACACTTTCGACCAAACAACAACAATCACTTTGATTGTTTCAGCAACATTCGGCTCCCACTACCACCCAATGAACACCGGTCTGACGATGATTCTACAAGGATCCGTTGCCATCCTCAACGTTCTAATGGACTGCGCAGGCCACCCACTCTGGCCCGGTTTGATACTGTGCTGATACAGGTTGATGAGGTTACACAGCAGCATGGCGGTTTTCATGGTATGTGGTCTAATATAGATGTTGAGACTGTCTAATATTATTTACAGGTCTCTGCACCGCTGAAGTCCGTGTTATCTTTAAGCTGCCAGCTCATCTAGGGGGTTCAAGTTATCTGCATCCTCTTGCCTATGTTCACCTATTCAAGCCATTCCAATGCTTTGATAGCAATATCGGGATGTTTCAAGTCAGTCGGTCCACTCGCAACCAGCTCCCGCACGCTGCTGTAATTCCCATCACTAATATTGTTCAGCCTTGGCATCTGGTTCCTCGTTTTCCGGGTGGCGCAATCAATCCACTCTGGACACAAAGTCGTATCATGGCTGCCGCTAAATCATTTTTTCTCAATAGATATGTTGACTTTCGTATCTTCAATCTTTACCAAATGCACCAGCGACTCCCTGAGGCCACATAGAGGCTGTGTCTGTCTGGGTGAGGTGGTGGGCGGGCGGGCGGGCGGGCTGTGAGCTTTCGCTATTATGAATCTGAGACTATGCTGATTGTATTTAAACAGTATTATTACCATCTCACCTGGTCTCAACACTGGAGCTAATTTGGAGTAGTAGTGGTAGCAAGATCTTGTAACATGATGGCCTACATAGATCTTGTGTGAGACTGAGTTGACTATGGTAGTCGATTTTGTAATGCTGGTTGGAACATTTACAACAGAGTACTACATGGTTGATGTAGCTGTGCTGTGTGCTATGGTGTAATTCCGTTTTTACTGATGTCCACAGGGTCAATGCGCTAGCCCAATCCCAATCCGAGCATCAAGCCATCCTGGTGGGGCTCGATGGCTGGCATCTCACCCGAGCCCAACTCGATGCCATGGATGATCCAAAACACGCACATGACCGTCGCGGGATCCACTGGACGTTCGACGCCCCTGCATATGTCGCGTTTGTCGCTCGATTGCGTCACCAAGTCTCTGTGGCCCAGTCCTTCCAATCCGTCGATTATCTCCGCTCCTTCCTTCGACCACACGCTCAAGAACCCAACACCCGACATGGTGATCATCAAACCGACCCACCGCATCGTCATCATAGGGGGATTGTATACCATGCTCGACATCGACCCCTGGTGCAGAGCAGCCGCCCAAATGGACGAACGATGGTGGGTCGACATCGACTCTGTGCGCGCAAGGACGCGCTTGGTCAACCGACATGTACAGACTGGCGTGGCCAAGGACATGGACGAGGCCGTTTGGCGTGCGGAGAACAACGACGAGGACAGTGAGTGTATATCGAGCGTATCAATTCATGCTCATGACAGGAGCGGCAGACGGGAGGTTCATCTCTAGGAACATGTTTGAGGTGACGTATACCATCCAGAGTATTGATGACCCAGCGTGTTCTATTCAAATGTCACGGTCTAATTCGTAAGTTTGGCTCTCCCTCGCCTCGCATCTAGCGTCCTGCTCTTCGCCCCGACCGACGTATCCGTGGATGGCCAAGTGCAGTACTTTTTGTGGTGTGATGTCTCCTGTTCATCACGTATGATTCCGATTCAACCGCGTCGGAGGTGCGCTGGAGGACCATTACCGACATGCGTGTGTGAGTTAATTCAGAAGGTCCCCCTTACCTTTTTTCGGATGGTTTCGTTGGCGACAGCAAGGGGAGCAGCTAGTGCTGTGCCCACAAAGTAAGAGGGCGCTGGTGTTAGTGTTGGGACTGGACGATGCCTTTCCGACATTTATCTGCGCTGGTCACTGCAAGTGACGTCATGACAGTATACTTACTACCCATGGAGGACGACAGATCGACGCGTCCTTTATCTGTGAGAGGAAAGCACTGGACGGTGACTGGTCTGGGACATCAGCGACAGATCTCTGCTCCAGTCACAACGGTCAATCAGGGGAATAGGCTTACCATTGTCTGCCAAGTCATCGTCTCTGTTCAATCGGTCGGACAGTTGTGGGAATGATGACAGCGTATGCGTAGCACGGGTTTTAGTGAAGAGTTGAACACGCGATTGTGAGACACATACTTTGGGGTAGATCAGCAACATGCTGTTGTGAGCGATTTCATGCAAAGTCAACAGTCGCAGGAGAAATATCATATACTCAAATCGGCTGATCAGCAACACGCTGCAGTGAGGGGCTCCGTACATAGGCTATCGACAGTACTGCCTACTGGACCGGGCCTGAAAGTGCATTTAGTGACATGGTCCTCGGTTTCTCGTGCAAAGTGTCATTCGGTGATGTGTGAACATCACAGGGACGGCTCTTCCAGCCCAACCCTGCCTGTGAGTGCAACCGGGGAGACGAGAGCATTAAAACCAACCATGTGCATGGATAAAAGAGTTTGAATGGGCCGACAGATTCAACATACGATTGTCTTCCATGCATGGAGAATGCTGATCCGGGGTTTGAGTGGAGCGCAGTTTGGGAACGTGCCGTACTGTGTGCACAGCGTGACACAAGCTGGGCTATGCGCAGCCTTCATCGTGAATGGAGCCCTTTAACCAAGGCGGCGCGATTGCTCGCAGGTCACAGAGTGGGACTACCTGCAACGATGATCATCCCCAGTGACTACCCACTTGGTTGTCTTAGCAAGAAGATGTTGATGGCAGGACCCGAGTAACCATAGGCGCTGAGGTCACGAAGAAGCCGCGTGGACAGACCTTGTATAAATCGAGGGCATCACGAGGAAACCAAACCACCTTGTTCCTTGATATTTCGACGCTGACGACTGTTGTACTGCTAAAAGATGTCATCAACAAATGCTAGTGCGTAGTGATTCTGGGGAATGATTGAACAATGCTGACATTCGGGAAGGCCAAGCTATGTTACTTCACACTGGTCGCCCGAGCCAGGTGCAAGCAGTCGCATTCCAGGCTGATGGAAAGTACCTTTTAAGCGGGACTCGGGAAGGGATTCAGAGATGGCAAGTTGAAGATGGCCACCAAGTCGCGGAACAAACAGGAATAGATGTGTTGGCTATCACAATATCAAGGGATGGCAAGTGGATCGCATATGGAACCAGAGACGGTGAGGCGAGCGTGTGGGATGCAGAAATGCAGGAGAAGATCACTAGCTTGAAGGCCGGAGACACAGACTGGGTATGCGCAGTGGATATCTCTCCAGATTCAACTAGGCTGGCCACTGGGATATGGAACAGTACAGCAAGTGTCTGGAGCATCGCGAGCGGAGCAAGACTCGTTGGTCCACTCAAATACAAAAATTCTGCCAGGGGGATCAGGTTCTCCCCAGATGGCGACCACATCACCACTGCCTGCCATGGCATCCACGTTTTCAACAGCCACACTGGCCAAGAACTCGTTGAAATCAAGACTCCCATACACAGCACCGCTAATGCTACTCCACTTGCGTGGTCGAGTGATGGCCTGCGAATTTTCTGTGTATGCAGGGACAACCACATCAGGACGTTCGATCCTTTGACCGGGACACAGCTTGCTGAGTCATCCACTCACGACGATCTCGGTCACTCCATCGCTCTCGCTGCCAATGAGACATTCATTGCTGCATTCACGTCCCACTCAATCCTATTCCTTGACACTTCGACACTCACTCTGATTATCTCAATTTCCCTGGATGGTGAAGAAACAGTAGCATCAATTACTCTCTCTCCCAACAACAGCCATGTCGCAACTGGGCGAGGCAATGGGAAGATCGATATACACGACCTCAACAAGATTCTACCTGACATCTATGGCCCTTTTCATGTAAGTTTTTGCATTGTCAGACAATTCCCCGCCCATTATTCGCACTAACAAATTGTGTAGGAATCAGCTGAGGACAAGGCATTAACACCGAATGGTGGCCACGGCGAGAAGTCACCTGATACAAATCAGGTTTGACTTCCCTACTGATCACCAACAATCATGACTGACTCTATTGTGTACAGCAAGAGGATTCAGGGAACCACGAGCGACCCGAGTCCAAGAGACAGGGTGGTGATCCCCTCGATGTATGGGTTTGTTCGTCTCTCCTTCGAAGCTAGTTCTCACAATGGTGCAGGTCGAGGTGTCGAACTTGTCTGCTTCACAGGCATTCGACTTTGATGAGGTGCATAATCAACTCATTCTCCAGTTCCCACCATGTTAACAATACTCAAGCCTGTCTTCCCGATTTCATCTGCGGAGGACAATACCAGACGCCTACCAGCAACCTCTCCCTTGGAGGCACGTGGGGAAGGAAGTCGTGACACTGTCGAATCACGCTACCGCGACTCGATATTCAAAAAGTGGCTGCGAGGCAAGAATAACAAGGACACTAGTTTACACACACCTGGTCGACTCTCTGGAAAGTCGCGACAACACGACGAACACCAATCTCCCTCACACTCGCCAGTTAGAGTAGATGTCATAAATGCGGGTCCTTCGACAATGGCTGCAGGCCAGCGCCGACGAGTGAGCACTCTTTGATAGACATAAAGGAATAGTCCTGATATGTTCACACATCATCTCAGCGAGCAGTGTGGATGCCTGTCATAAAACCACCAGTCGGTCCTTTCCCGCATCTGTATGTGCGATGGCTCATCACGCATTGCAGCCCAAATCATCTCGCAAGGATACAGTCGCGAAACAACATCCGAACCAAGGTGCTTCCACTAGTGGGCGACATAGCGCACATGCAACAGAGGTGATTCCGGTATGTCTCCTAGTGACAATGGTCCTCTGCCTGACAACCCATGCCTATCAGGCACAACAGGCTCAATCCGAATCTGCAGGTGTCCATCTGACAGTACGTACTACTTTTATTTCGCCTATATTGCTCAACTCGTAACATGTCGACCATAGGGAGGAACAAGGTATGGCAGTCTCACGATCACATTTCCCATGTGGTTAGTGTGCTTCCGCCTAAGCGCACACGACGAAACACGTTAATTCAGTCGTTAAACGGATGGTTCCCCCGGGCTCATGTCACCTCCCGGCATCGGTGGGATTGAGTCCTTTGTGATATTCATGATACAGCGCATAAAGGTCAAAATCGGACGGGAGTGGTTGATTAGAGCCACCGCAGTGTTTACTACATGTCGATATTCATTTTTGATACTGGGAGTGAGCACTGGTAAAAGCGAATGGGCCTACATGTCGACCATGCCCTACTGCTAAGTTATCGGGATCATTGTCACGCTGTATCGAGGCCAACGTAGTACACATTGGAACGACAATCTATCTATTTGCTGGCGCTGGCTCAGAGAATGTACCTGATGCATGTACAGACAGAAGTTGATGGAGAGCAAGGTCGGGTGCCTAATGTGGTGGTAGTATTCCTAGCGAGCTTGCATCCGTGACCATACATCGCAGAAGCTACAAAATACACTATGTATAGAAGGGCTGAACAGACGCCCTACATTGTGAGCATCATCGTCCTGTGTCCTGTGTGCTCCTACCAGCGCTCTGATTGCGGGTGCTTGATGGCTCGGGTACACACAATTGATCTCTGTTCCCGTCGGCGATCCTTGGCGCCTGCAAGCTGGCCCTACAGGGATCAGATACAGGGTCGTTGACATCAGTGAATGGTACCTGAGTGACGAAGTGACTGGTAACCACGTCGAGCAAAGAACGACGTAAATCAGCGGCGGGTACGAAGATGCCTCGGAGATTTTTAACGCCAAATGCAAGAGAAATCGGTCGTTTAGTGGGTAAGCAGACGAACGAATGTCTTATATGTGCTTCGGCACATCCAAAAACAAGACAATACCCTCTCTAGAGTGTGTTCTCGAATCCCTATGGTGTGGCAGGGCGACGCAGGGAGGGCAGTTTGTATCAGGACCCGGCCAGCACTGACCCGGTAGATTAAATGAGCTCAATCTTCCGCTGTCTCGTCATGATAAGACGCTGATGAATGATTATTTGGCCAGGGCAAAATTAGGATCTCACCCAATCGTTGCGTAGCTGTACCGTTCCCCTCAGATCGACATGGTACTAGGTGATATGATGTAGTAAAATAGCAGATCCATAAATATATGGCAAGGACGATCGGGCACCTACCTCTGAACGGCTGCGGGACAACACCTTCGATGCCAGTGTAGGAATAGGCCACCTCTACTCGCTCCACGCATGGGCCACCAATGGTCCAAAGTAACTGTGAGGTTTTATCAATTGGATCTGGTCTGAAAGGGCATTTGATGGCACGGCCCTCGGTTTCTCGGGCTGCTTGGACGGTGGCATCACTCAGTGACGTGCGAGTGTTGCTGGCATGGACCCACCAGCCCATGGGCGCCTGTAAGTGCAACCGAAGAAATAATGATGAGGAGGCTAAAACTGACCATGCACATAGGTAGGATCGTCTGGGAAGTCCGGTGGACATCCTATGGAAACGTTGGCCCGGAGCTTGAATGGGGTGCAATTCGAGAACATGCCGTACTGTGCACAGCGCGCACAGCTATCGTGAATGGGGAGTCCCTCAGCCAAGACGTGGCGAGTGCTCGCAGATCAGAGTAAGACTATCTGTGGTAACAGTGATGAGTCAATGTCACCCCTGGTGACTACTTGAGGTTGAGCGCCCTGACGAGGACGTGTTGGCAGGACCCGAGTAAGCACAAGCGCCGAGGTCACACAGGAGTTGTGTGGACCCTATATTTGTGAGGGTGAGGAAATGCGTTTATGCAAGACCAACCTTGCGGCGTATATCACGAGCAAACCAAAACACCTCTTTTTTGACATTTCGACACCGACGAGAAGTTTGTGCTGTTGAAAGATGTCAACGAACGCTAGTGCGTACCAGCTCTGAGGAGTGATTGAGCAATGCTGACATTTAGGAAGGCCAAATTATGGTACTCAACACCGGTCACCTTGGCCAGGTGCAAGTGGTCGCATTCCAGGCCGACGGGAAGCATCTTTTGAGTGGCACTGGCAAAGGAATTCGACGATGGCGAGTTAAAGATGGCCAACAAGTCGCAAACCATACAGGGTCGAGTGTGTTGGCCATTGCAGTGTCGAAGGATGGCAAGTGGATCGCGTATGGAACTGAAGACGGCGGTGCAAGTGTATGGAATGGAGAAATGGATAGAAAGATTACCAGCGTGGTGAACTCGAAGAGAGTACACACACTCGACATCTCTCCAGACTCGACCAGGCTGGCCACTGGGGGTGGATCTGACAGTGGAGCGAGCATCTGGAACATTGCAAGCGGAGAACGACTCGTCGGCCCACTCAACCATGGCAATCCATACCGCATAGCCATGGGTGTCAAGTTCTCTCCAAATGGCGATCGCGTCGCCACTGTCTCCTATGATAACCGGATCCGTGTTTTCGACTCGAGTCATACTGGCGAGAAACTCATCGAGATCGAGACGCCCATACTTGCTGACTATGTCACTCGGACTCCACTTGCATGGTCCAGAGATGGCTTGCAATTCTTCTGCGCATGCAACGACAACAGGCTCAGGACTTTTGATACTACGACTGGGAAACGGCTTGCCAAGTCATCAATCCTCCGCAGTCTCGGCCCCTCCATCGCTCTCGCCCCTAATGGAAAATTCATCGTCGCATTCACATCTCATTCAGTCCTATTCACACCTCGTTCAGTCCTATTCATCGACACCTCGACACTGAAAAAGGTTGGCTCAGTTCCACAAGATGGAAGAGCAGCAATAGAGTCAATTGCTGTCTCCTCCAATAGCAGCTATATTGCAGCTGGACGAGGTGACGGGAAAATTGTCATACACAACCTTGGCAAGATTCTTCCCGAGTCATATGGCCCTTTCCATGTGAGTGTTTGTTCTTGGACTATTGGATCAATTTCCATTTGTTGATTCCACTGATAAACCACGTAGATTTCGACTGGCGAGGATGAGCAGTTGGCCGAGCAACCATTGGCATTGGGCGGTCACACCGACTTTCCCAATGCCAATCTGGTAGGCATTTCGCATTGGGTTACCAAACGAGCTGTACTGACTATTTTATGCGCATGACAGGAGGATTTGGGGAAACCTGATCACCGCGAGTCCAAGAGACAAGGTGACAGTGGGGACCTTGACCTTCTCGATGTATGAGCTGTTCGTCTCTCCCTTGTCGCGGGTTCTCACAATGGTATAGGTCGAGGTGTCAAACGTGCTTGTGCCACAGTCGTTCAACTATGACGAGGTTTGTGATCGATTTGTTTCCTTGTCCAATCTATATTGACGCTACTAAAGCCCCCCTCCCCAACTCGATCTGTCCATGCAGGGGATAGTCGTGACACTACTGAGTCCCACCACCACAGTTCAATATTCAAAACGTGGTTACGAAACAGGACTAGACATGCCAATTCCCACACGCCCGATCAACATGCCAACTGCCAATCTCCTCGCTCACCAGTCAGAGCAGATGCTGCGGATGTGGGACCATCGACGATGGCTGCAGGCCAACGCCGACGGGTGAGTGTTCTTCGGTGGACGGAGTGGCATGTTGACATCATTTCAGCGGGCGGTGTGGATGCCTGTCATAAAGCCACCAGTTCGTTGTCCTTCGTATCCCTGTACACTGACTCATCACACATGACAGCCTAAACAACCTCGCAAGCCTGCCATTGCAAGGCCTCGGGTCGAACGTGCTTCCGGTAGTGGACAGCATACCACGCATGCAACGGATGTGGACCCGGTCTGTCTTTTTTTGGCATGGTAGATTCTCGTCACAACAGCTCACATTCTCATAGGCGCAACAGGCGAATGGGAGATCCCAGTCCGAGTCTGCGGGGGTCCATCTAATGGTGCGAGTCTCTTGCCTTTCACCTACACCGCTTGACTAACAGTGGATCGCTATCAGGCGGGAAGAAGATATGCCACCTTCTCGGTCACATTCCCAGTCTGGATGTTGTGTTTCCACTCGGGTGCACGCGATGAGGCACATGGGTCCAGTTGACTTGGTGCGACCCGCTAAACTGGATCGCATGTGGACATGGTCTTTGGAGTCCGTGTCGGCTCACAACACTGGTACGTGCCTTCACAGGCGCGTTTGCAATCAAGTTCTCTGGCTATTCACCCAGCTGTTACAGATAGTGTATGATGGATTATGGTCTGCTAGGTAGAGAGTAAACGCAACGATCACGTTCCAGCATAGTATGTCATGTGCACTCGCTCTATGTTGTGCTACCCGGGCATCACGTACCATGCATCGTCAATGAGCAGGTCAATTCAGCGAGACCCCACTCGGGAGTGCGAACGAAAGAAGTGTAAATAAACTTGGCGTCGGGAGATCAATACGAAGTGTCGGATTGTACATGCGGTTCGGGATGCTGCGTACACCATTCGATGAAGTATTTGTTCGTGTCCCATTGTGATGAATTGCAACTGGAAATAAAACAGCAGGGGGAAGCTCCCAGCCCCTCATGGCATCCAGGAGATGATCAGTGTACCTCAGGAATGCCAATGGAGAGACGAAGGGTGCTCTTCGCCAGAATCGTCCGCATTGCCTGGTTACTAGCCCATGATGTCCATTCGAGAGAGAGCTGGTGAATAGTGGATGAAATCGTCTACCCATTTTTGTTCAGCTGGTTGGACGATGATGGTAGTAGTATAAATTTTAGTGAGAAGTTGAACATGTGAATATGAGACACGTACTTTGGCTGATCACCGATTGAACACGCTGCAGGGAGTGGCGAGCCTGGTGGTCCCCTCGACTTGCTCCGTGCATAAGCTATTGATAGTACTGTCCGCTGGATTGGGCCTGAAAGTGCATCCAGTGACATGGCCGTTGGCTTTCGAGCTGCCTGGAGAATGGCCGGTAAGTCACTCGGTAACGTGCATCAGCGTCGCTAGGATAGTTCTGCCGTCCCAACCATGCCTGTAACTGCAACTAGAGAGAGATGAGGACACCAAAACTGGCCATGCGCATGATAGGACACAGTTTAAGTAGGCCAGCGGATATATCCTTGTCTTCCATTTATGGAGAACGTTGGCCCGGAGTTTGAGTGGGTATGCTGTGCACAGCGTGACACAAGACCGGGCATTGCAGAGCCCTCGCGAACAGGGCCCTTCACGAGACATGGGGGAGCGCTCATGGAGTCGCAGGGTAAAAGTACCTGTGGCAATGGTGATGAGCATCACCCCAGGTGACTGCTTGCCTAGTCGTCCCGACGAGGTTATGTTGGCAGGACCCGAGTAAGCATAGGCGCTGGGGCCACGAAAGAGCTGTGTGGACAGACCTTACATATATACATATATGTCGAGGGCAGCACGAGGAAACCAAAACGTTCTTGTTCCTTGATATTTCAACGCCGACGGCTTTTGTACTGCCAAAAGATGTCATCAGCAAACGGTAGTGCGTAACAACTCTGAGGAGTGATTGAGCAATGCTGACATTAGGAAGGCCGAACTATAGTATTCGACACTGATCACGCCGGCGAGGTGCAAGTGGTCGCATTCCAAGCCAATGGAAGGTACCTTTTAAGCGGGAGTACTGATGGGATTCGACGATGGCGGGTTGAAGATGGCCAGCAAGTCGCAGAACAAACAGGAGTGGATGTAGAGGCCATCACGGTGTCAAGCGATGGCAAATGGATCGCATATGGGACTTACAGTCATGGTGCAAGCGTGTGGGATGCAGAACTACACAGAGAAGTCGCCAGTGTGGAGGGCACCGGGCGAGTATGTGGACTGGATATCTCTTCGGATTCGACCAGGCTGGCCACCGGGACTACCAGCAACACAGCAAGCATCTGGAACATTGCGAGCGGAGAGAGACTCATAGGC